>JANSVK010000049.1:0-211481 GCA_030068005.1 Cladophialophora exuberans
TATCTGTGTCAACTCCGTGACGATGCTTGATATGTGTACTTGTCTGCCTGCGACAGGCTGGGTTTAGAATGATAAGCATAGCAAAGCTGGCTTCAGGAAGAGCCAATTATACACCTGCGTTGGTATCAGGCTGGAACATCGCACGAAACCCAACGTCACTCGAAACACAGACCAATCGGGCTACACGAGCATTTGCTTGTACACGCTTGTGATGTCAATGTGCCAATTTGCAGGGCCAAGGACGCGCAGGCCTGGTTGTGTAGTTGTCAAACTGATCCTGATCTACGCCGTATGAGTATGCTCGTCCTTGTTGTGAGCTTCCACTTGAAGGTAGAGTGTGCGACCACGCCGGAGGCATCGCGCTGCGTTTCAAACCCTCAATACTAGTATTGAATACAGAGGTTAAATGGGCAGGATTGTCTATTGATCCCTTGTTTTGAGAATGTAGATTCCATGAGTACGAAGTGTGCTTGATCATGATCAGGTGGGAACCTTTCCACCATTTGCGCATGTCGTGGAGCCTGTGATCCATCTTGCCGCGTCCTCACACAAAAATGCCACAATCTGAGCAATATCATCAACTTCGCCCAATCTTGGTGCGGCAGGAGTAGTGTCGATATACTTCTGGTACTCCTTCAGATCCTCTTCCTCTTGCTGGCTAATGGAAGGTTAGCATCACATCGCATGTTCTCCAGCAAAGAGGCCGAGGAAAGTTGAGCGTGTCGCCGCCTGCGCGAACTTACTACCACATTTCTGTTGCCACTGGCCCAGGATTGACCGTGTTGACCGTCACTCCATATTGGTGCCCAAGCTCGACGCTCCAAACTCTTGCAAAGCTTTCCATTGCTGCCTTTGTGGCAGAGTAGACGGTGTGCATCCTCCAAGCTAATTAAACATTAGTTACGCTTCGCCCACCGGCTCCAGCATCCCAATCTCCCTTCGCACCTTGTTGGGCTCGAAGAAAACATACCTTCTCGCGCTGCCACGCTTGAAATATTGACGATCCGCCCTCCTTTTCTTAGATAAGGTAGACTCTGCTGGACCAGAAAGAGTGGAAATCTGACATTGGTCGTTATGAGTCTGTCAAAGTGACTCAGGTCGATATCCTTGAGGAGGATCTCTTCAGAGATACCTGCATTGTTGATGATGATATCGATCCCACCGTCAAATGTCTTGACGGCTGTGTCAACGACGAGCTTAGGAGAGTCAAGCGAACCACAATCGGCGCGGACGGCTACTGCCTTTCCCCCTAATTTCTCAATCTCTGACACCAGCTCGGCGGCCAACTGAGTGGACGAGGCTGAGACATAAGTTATCAGCACGTTCGCACCCCGGCGTGCCAGCTCTACGGCGATGCCGCGCCCTATCCCCCGAGCAGCACCGGTCACAACGGCAACTTTTCCCTGCAGAGATTTGGCCATTGCTTCACAGTCTTGAACGAAATGACCTTTTCAACGGCCGGGTGCCGTGTATCATAAGTGCCTTCGCGGTACCGAAAGAGCAAAGGTGTTTCGTACTATCCTGATAGTCGGTAAAATTGGCGCGGCAAACCGGTACTGGATGAGGACTAGCACTCGGTGAGTTGTAATTGAATTGCCTAAAAGCCAAAGTTTGATAGCAGCTGCTTTAGCCGCGGAAACATGGAGATAATAGGCATGCGATAGCGATTGGTACTTTATCTACCAATCATTTCTGCCTCTCCACGCGACCGACTTTGCACATGCAGAAACACAAAGCAGGCTTTAGGCAATGCGGGAGACATCTAACCCGATCAAGGCGATCTCCTTCCATTTCGAGCAGCGTTTGGAGGATCCCCCAGACGGTGGGCTAGAATTGACCCTTCGAGACCATTCCAAGAGAAAATCCGGAAATACTGTTCCTCATGCACGAAATATTAGCAATACAGGATGCAAATATCCTTCTCAGCTCTCTTGCCTTTCGTGATTTCTCACCTGCCTGATGTGCTTCCTTTCCTGCCCGATACGCAATCTCAATCCAGGATAGGACACCCTCACTCTGATAGCAGACCGTGGAGGAGCGCACCCACCTACGTGGTGGAACGGCTCTCCTTCCCGTTATGATTGTGCTACAGGCAGATGGGTTCGTCAATGCTGTGTTCAACGAGTCTCGACGCTGGATTGAACTATGACCATCTCTTTCGCGGCGTATCAATAGTGTAACTGGTCTGTCTGGTATGATGTCCTCCTCCATGATGCTCCATCACTTCCCACCTTGTGCTCAAATTCCCGTATTAGCTAGAACCTATCGACATAATTGGCAATCACATCGTAGGAGCCACAAGAGGTGACTGATCCATATAATTAGGTGTTATCTCCTGCCTGAACCTCCTCGCACCTTGACACTTGCGGCCGCAGCTTCCCAAAGACCAAAAAATCACGCCCGTACTGTCCTTTGCGTACCAAGATAGCCACTATGGTTTCTAAGAGCACCAAGCCTCCGGCGAACAATTTCGTTGATGCGCCTGCTCTAGAAGACCCCGACTTTTATGCCCACGCGGTCTCGGTTGATGGCGCTGGGCGCCTGGTGCTCACATCCGGCCAGGTTGGGGCTCGCAAAGATGGGAGCTTTCCATCCACTTTCAGAGAGCAAGTCGAACAGGCCTTCAAGAATATGGAAGCCGTCCTTCATGCCGCAGGCGCGTCCATTCGAGACATTATAAAATTGAAATGGTACTGTGTCGACTGGAACTCTGACAAGGGAATGCCCGAGCTGCTCGACGAAACCTTCAAGTTTCTAACGGACAAATATGGGGTCCGATTTCGGCCCCTCACAACTCTGGTGCCAGTCCCGGCGCTGGCATTCCCTCATATCAAGTTCGAAGTCGAAGCCACAGCGGCGATTGGGGGACAGGGAAGACCATTGGTCTTGGATGATAAAGTCGTCAACCAGCCAGTTGCCCCAATGAAAACCGATGTTGTCATCATTGGCGGAGGCTTCAGCGGCTTGCAAGCGGCATATGATATTCAGCAAGCCGGGCTCAACTGCATCCTGCTCGAAGCAAAGGGAAGGGTTGGTGGGAGAAGCTGGACATATCCTTTGAAAAGTGGTCCGGGTTGCATTGACTTGGGAGCCACATGGATCAATGAGAAGACACAACCAAGGATGTACGCACTGGCACAAAAGTTTGGCTTGGATTGCGTTGAGCAATACACCACCGGTGAAGCTGTCTATCAGTCCACAGACGGCAAGGTTTTCCGTACCAAGGCGACAGAGCTACCAGAGGTGTGTCAAAACTCTACGGAACACCCATAAGAGGATTCCTTTTCATGGTAAAAAAACGGCTTACTAACCGCTTCTGTTCATAGGGCGTTACTTCCAATCCAAGTGCCGGCTCGTCTTTCAATATGTCAGTTATGCTCCAGGAGCTCGAAGCAGCACAGGCAGATATCGATCTTGAACACCCCGGCAAGTTCCCAACATCTTCCGATATGTCTGTTGCGGAATGGATACGCCAAAAGCAGTTCTCACCCTATGCGGCAGACTTTCTGGCGAACTTCGTCCGAGCCATGGTCTGCCGCGAGCCGCAGGAAGTGGGCATCCACTACGCGCTCGACTACATCAAGTCGGGATTAGGCTTTGACAGCCTCATGTATGAGGGGCCTCATGGTGCTCAATCACTCAAGATCAAGCAGGGTCAGTGTGTAGACGGTATTTCACTTGACTCGCATCTGACATACTACTCATAGGTTCTTCTGCAGTTGCCGACGGCCTTGCCCGATCCCTAACTCCAGGATCAGTGCTCTTGCACAGCCCCGTCGACAGCATCCAGCAGTATGGCGCTACCACCCGCGTCACCACCACCAATGGTCTCAAGGTTGACGCCAAAAAGGTGGTCATTGCCATTCCCACCCATCAGTACGAAAAGATCCATTTCTCACCGCCTCTACCTTACAACAAGCGAGCCATTGTGTCAAGGACCAAGTCAGGCAAGATCGCCAAAGTTGTTGTGACATATTCACGGCCCTGGTGGAGAGACCTTGGCCTGGTGGGAAATTTCACAAGTTTCATCGGACCCATCAATCTCTCCTGGGATGTGTCGGATGCCTCGGTTCAGCAATACTCACTGGCCTTTTTCCTCTGTGGCGACAGTGTGACGAGATGGGAGCCTCTTTCAAGACTGGGCCGAGAAGAAGCTGTCATTGATCATCTCGTGGAGATGGTGGGCGCAGAACATGGTCACTTGGCACGAGATGTGCTGGAGATCAATGAGCAACTGTGGACGAAGGAAGAGTTCCTTGAGGGTGGCCCAACATCCGCAATTGGACCCAAGGTGTTGTCTCAATATGGAGACGCCCTCAGACAGCCGTTCAAGAACATCCATTTCGGAGGTGGAGAGACAGCATTCGAGTGGAAGGGGTATATGGAAGGCGCTGTCAGGTCAGGATCTCGGGTCGCAGCGGAAGTTGTCCGAGTTCTCCCAGCGGATGCGAAGCTATAGATAGACCAGTTTATGTCCCAGGGCTGGGTGCTTATGTAGCCTCCTTATAGAAAAGAACATAAAACACAAGACCAAGGGATAGCTTTGCTGAACACAGACCTCTATTCTTCTGTCTGAAGGGGAAGGGAGAGGGCGAAGAAAGCTGGACGCCGTCGCCACGGGTCCAACACGATAAAATCCATACAATTCATCAGAAATAGAGGTGAATATGGCTGTACAGTGTTGTGTTGTATTGCGCTGTCACTACTAGAATTATCCGATCCTGTATCCCCTTTCATATGAGCTTGATTCGAGGCGTCAGAAGTCATCATATACTTCGCCTTTGCATGCATTCTATCCCGAGACCGGACCTGGGACTTCCAGTTTATACGCGTGTAGACGTTTTTGTAGGCCGAAAACCGCCTCCCGCCATTCAAATCGTCAAATTACGTTCTACTTCACCGTGACAATGCCGTTCTGAGTCTTGTCTGACGAGCTTTGACAACCACTGTACCACAACAAACCCAAACCATAGGAGCCATTGAATCATTTCATCGCTTCTTGCCCTCTAAATGCTTCTTCTACTACTTCTAATCACACCCAGAACAGGGGATCACCTCAGACCACTCCAGGGGTTTTTTGGCAGCCGTCAACTTTTCCAAGAACAGTTGTCTGAACGTCAGGGTTTAAATTTTCCGAGTCTCGCGTCATCTGAGCAGTGAGCGTCTCTCCGAGGATAAAATCAAAATGCTGTGAAACACCAGCGGGTCAGTCCGCAAAACGACCATCCGAGACCGAAAAGTTTCAGCACTTACTGGACCTTGGTAAACGCGTCTCTTTATCACCCAAAGAATGGCGACAAAGATCAAGAAGACACCGATAACAGCTGTGACGTAGTCTACGTGCTATAGTCAGCGATCGGTTCAAGCCACAAGCATTGGAGGGTGGTCGCTCCGAGTAACATACTCATATTGTCCGCAGTCACCGGAAGGGCGACCGGGAAGCAAAAAAACTACTCAGTCTTGTCAGTTTCCCGGTTAGATAGAGACTGTACGAGGATTTCGTGCAGCAGAAGTTCCGGTAGATGACTCGGAGATTCCATACCACGGAAGTGACCGCCACAAAGGTAACAGCGAAACAGTTGATAATATACCCACGCCAGTAGCCGAGGCTGAAATCCCGATTCTGCTTCACAATAAAGCTTCGGCCACGGAGAAGGAGAATGAGGATCGGGGCAGCATATGAGCAATTGTAAATGATCGTCACGCTTGACATGTAGGCATTGAAGGCGACCGAAGGGCCTGTACCACGGTTTGTTAACATCATATCCCATGCCCTCACCGAGAGCTGCCCCCTGTCAGTCCATCTTACCTAGAGAAAGCAAGCCAAAGATGACGCCGGCGGCGCATGTAACCACGATCGATCGAAGAGGTACGTCGTAACGAGGATCAATGTGAGACAAGCTGCGGTCATGGTCAGTGGTCGGTGCTGTCTTCTCAACTGGGAGTTCTGGAAAACAGGGACGTACTACTGGGAGAAGGGAGAGCCATTATCTCTGGCCATGGCCCAGAGCAGGCGGCTGGCTGCCGTCACGCTGCCATTGGAGCCGTTGATGAAGCATCCCGAAAGAGCAACGGCGATGAAAGTAGCTCCAGCTCGACTTCCAGTGCCTCGATATATCATCTCGACAATCGGCATGCCCGTTGGTGTGGCTAGGATACCTTCCAGGTCGGTAATACAGAAAAGAATGCTCAGAATATAGCCAATTCCGCTGTTTGCAGTATCTGGTCAGCATGGCCAATGTGAAATAGGCTTCAAGCACATCGGAGGGCATGCTCACGTGGTACCACCAATAGCCACGGCGAGCACCATCGCATTTGGTGCGTCCCGTGTTGGGCGAGGCATCTCTTCTGTCATGTGTGTCACGGCGTCGTAGCCGGCGAAGGACAAGGCAGACTGGAGCAGTCCGAGCATCCATGCCGTCCCGTCACTGTAGCCTGTCGTATTCTCGAAATTGCCGAAAACAAACCCAGCATCATTCTTGTCTGACGTGGCTAGTAGGACGATTGCGGTAATAATACATAGTCCTACGGACCAAATCACTGGACGCCTATGATTAGCGCTCAAGCACAGTCTCAATGAATGATGCGGGTCAAGTACTTACATGCTCCTTCATTCCAACGGCCGAGGATGCGATAGCCAAAGATGTTGAGGAGGGGAGCAAAGGATGACATGCCCACGAAGATCAGGAATGTCCGCCAGTGGGTGATCATGTAGCCGCCGTTGCTGCCCATCACAAGCGCAGCATTGATAAAGAGGGCTGAGTCAATTCGCGGAGAGTTAGACCTCGAGCTGGGCGAAGGGCAGGGAACAACACAAAGGGTGGTCTGACCTCCAAAGAACGACTGCGTCGTGACGGCAGCTAGCCACGCCGCAATAGTAAGCCATCCACAGAAAAAGCTCTGTCCAAAGGAATTAGCAGGTGATAGCTGTTTGAGCAAATCAAATGTTACTAACAGTCGCGTTCCTCCATTTCTCTGTAGAAAGAGCATACGCCCAGTGATACTGGCCTCCAGCAGTTGGCCACACCGAGGCAAATTCCCCTAAACTCAACGCAAGGGCAAAGTTGCTAATAGTACAGAAAATAAAACCATAGACGAAGGCGATCGACCCTCCCGAAGGCAGGACATATCCGACAGTGCCGGCCAGCGCAATCCAGGTGCTGCAACGAGACGGACACAATTAGCCTCATTAGAATGGCCTTGATGAAGAACCACCACGGGAGACATCTGGCTGGGTCGGAGGGCGAGGATATGAAGGCGCGGGACGAACATACTTGATGATTGCAAATGCCAATCCCACCATCGTGAGCTTGGAGAATTTCTTCTGGAGATGGCCCTCCTGGGGGAGCTCAGGCTCGTGAAGCGACAGCATGGTGAGCTTGTCTTCGCTTTTCGCCCTTTCCACGGGCGATCGTGCACTGTGAATATAGGAGTGTCCGTGGATTCCACACCGAAGTCCGAACCAACAGAAAAATGACACTGTTCTGCTCTTAACGCCTATGTCAAAGCGACCTACCGACTAAGGAGTGGCCGTCTGGCCGCAACCCATTCTTATATATATCTCACGGGGAACTCGATGCTTCCTCAAACATGTTACAGCATTCGCAATAACAGTTAGATAGGGGAGGAACCAACTAGTAATTTTGTGATGGCAACTTGCACAATCATGATGGGCTGCGGACTTGTTCCTATTGGGCTGAAGCTTTGTGTATGATCAGCCAGCCTGGGTCTTATCTGCGGAGGTACCTCATTTGTAAAGACATCGGATTACTAGACCTAGTTGGGTAGGAGAGAGTCCCAGAACATCCAAGGCAAGCCTCATGCCGCTACCGAGACCGGGCTTCTAATGCCGGGGCTTCGTCACGGGGCACGCACCTCAAGGCGCGATCTCCAGAGAGGCCGCTAATTAGGCATCCCTTGGGAGACGCCTGTGGTTTGCGTCTTGGTTTCCAGAACCCCTCTTCGGTGCCCTCTTCCACGACTGATCATCTATCGGCGGGTCTCGCTAGAATCGTTCCAGGGTCCACCACTTCTTATCGCTCGTGTCCACCAAGTCTCCAGCCAATCTTCGCAACACCCAGGAACGACTAGTTCCAGCTGCCAACCCGCAGAAGTGCTTGTTCCTTGTCGCAGAGGGCTCGGATTTGCTGCCCAGTGCCAAACCTCCCTTTCCTCCGCCAACTTCTGACTCCCCAACCTCACACTTCTTCCAGCCCTTCCTGCCACCACCTCGCACATTCTCATTAAGTGAGCTTTAACTGATTCGAAGGTAGCAGCCTTGCTTCATGGCAGCCATTGCTTGTCCATCGTGGTCATCGTGGTCATCGTTCTCCTCGGAATTTTGCTTGCCCAAGGGGGCTCGCGCCTCTGTCCACGCTCAGCCTGCTAAACTGCCCAAGAGGACCAATTCTCTGGGTTGGGCGCTGACCGACTGTCACAATTGTCATGCCCGCGGTCGACATTGTGATCGCCGCCGACCGCGGTGTGATGCCTGCACCAACCGCGGAGTACTCTGTGGAGGCTTTGTCCAACAGTTACACTGGGTTTCGGGAGCGGCGAGTAGGGACAAATTGAGCAAACGCAATTACTCTTCCCCCAAGAATCGTTGTACGGGTGTGCTTGGGAAGGAGGTGGAAGCAGCGCCATCCAATTTCATTTTCGTCCAAGAGAAGTGGTCGAAGGAGTTGAGATCGGACAGCGACCACTATACGAAGCGTCACCGCAGTTTCCCAGCCAGACGACAATCCCAAGATTTGAACGAACAGTTGTGTCCACAAGATGATGTGCCTACGCCAGTCCCACAAGAAGAGCAGTCGCTGCTGTCTCGGCCAAGGTCGTCGAATTCTGCCCTAAGCCGACCGATGCATAATTTCTTCCACCTGCCACCAGCGATTGCTGATATATTACATTTCTATCAATGGCACCTTTCCGCCGTACCTGTATCTTACACACTTAATGTGAACCCGTGGCAGATGTGCATCCCGATGGCTCTTAAGGTGCCCTACCTGATGGAAGTCGTCATGGCCGTGGGCCTCCGCAACCGCGCCCATCTCTGCAACAAACAGGAGGATATGCAGGTTCTAAAGCTAAAACACAGGTCGCTTAAAGCGCTCGCTGCCTCTTTAAGGACTGACGATCCAGAAGTTGTGATTGCAACCATCTTGAACCTGATTACATTGGAAGTAAGAAAATTGTCCTGGGCCGAGGTTAGGTCCGTGGAAGACTATGAAGCTAATGAAGGTCCTAGTATAACGAGACTGCTTATAGTAACTGGAATATTCACCTCGAGGGAGTCTATCGCATCATCGAGGCTGCGGGAGGTATCGAGGTCGCAGAACGCAGTACCTTATTACGGAGTCATGTCGCCATGTTTGCCTGGTATGATACTTTGAGCAATCTATTGGCACGACAGAAACCAGTGTTCCCAAGCAGATATATTGAAGCCATCTTGAAGTGGCGATCCGAAAGCGAGTGGACTTGTTTGGGTCTCAATGGCTGCCCCGATGAACTACTTCCTATTATGTACGAGATCGCTACTGCCGCTACGTCACCTTCTGATCGCATTACTTCCGAAGAAGTCGCGCAGCTCGAATTCCGCCTCTGGAGCTTCGAGTTTCACGAGGGTGATATAGAGTTGACAAGCCTACAAGAATGTTGGAGACTAGGTATGCTGTTGTATTGCGCCCGAATCTTTAATGGTGTTATCAGTCCTTGTGAAAGTCTTCTGTCTGTGTGGTATCGAATGCAACCTAAGCAGGCCGAAGCCGGCCCCGGGACGCCGAGCGATTCTCCTTCAGTCGTCGCCGACTTAAACGTGCTAAACCGCAACGATCAGACGCACGGCTACCAGGTCCTCGGGGAAGAAATCCTTAGGTTAGTCATGACGATATCACCTAAGTCTCAGCTTCAGAAGCAATGTCTTTTCCCACTCTTCTTAGCGAGCTGCGAAATATGCGGAGAGGGGCCTACGCAGTCTCTTTTTCGGACATTCATCGACCAGTTCTGTCGGGAATGGACAAAGAAGACCGGATTCTGGACTACGGATACGGCACTGGATCTCATCCACACTGTATGGAGTGTTATGAGCCAGGTGGGAAACCCGGGAGACATCTGGTGGGGAGATGTCCTTGATAGCATACGAGCGAGATCGCAGCAGTCGAGCGCAGTGGGGAACCTGCATCTAAGACGCGATTTAGAGCCGGACGCTTCCACTCAGCAGACCTGGATCTTGGGCTGAATGTGATGATCTACAGAGTCGAAAGACACCTAAGCACGAAGGGGTCTTTGCTTCCCCGGGCACGTTGCTATCAAGAGAAATGCCAGACTCAAGGGAGAGCGCTGTCGAATCCTACGCGCTTCTCTACCCTTACATCCCCACTTTGAACCTCGAGCTTGAAGATTGACAGGAAGGTCGGAAGCTAGAGATACTACTGCATCTGAGCTGCGAATATTCTCCTGATCTCAGTCCTGGTGCTTAATAAGTCGTAGACTGCATGTAGTGCGAGTCTTTGCAGTCGTTGTCTCACCAAGGTGAAGCACGCAGAGAAACCTAAAAGCTGTCGTGTCCGCTACACCCTGCTGGGGCCCTGGCTATCGCCAGCGTATCCCAAGCTCGATGGCTCCCTGAATGAACCCATGATGTGTAAAAGCTCACCATAACGACGGCTTCGGAAAAACCCGCACGTGACAATATCTGCATTACACCGCGCTCGACTCGTAATGGGGAAACGTATGGGACCGAGGAAGATAAGCGTTGGTCCAGACGTGAACAGAGACGTAATAACATTCACAAAATCCCCCCTGCTGTGTCAATGCGTTGCAGGGTTCACTCAATAGGAAGTTGAGATGACGTTTGCGCTGTCACCACCGTGCTTGTTGGGCAGTCAAGGGGGTGTGGACTCTGGGGTCTCAAGGGTGGTGGGGAAAATCAAGTCATCTAAGGTCTCGGTACCCGTAGAATGCCCCGGTCTTTGACACGGATTTCCCTTGCCCGCTGCGATCAAAGTACTACCTGGACATTTTCGGCACGGATAAAAAGTTGGGTCTCAACAGATTAGGTTCTACTAGTCAGCGTCGTGGCCGTTTACAAGAACACATTCTTGATAACCAAATTGAAGCCATGCATCACTGCCCTAGCTCAGTTTACTTATCAGCTGTTTCGAATCTTTCGAAGCTGGGTCATCAAGACGCATTATCAATGTCCGTCGGAAGTATTTCGCCGTTCTTAGTCGAGGAACCAGCTTGTGCTAGATGTTCTTGTATCCAACAACTTAGAGTCACCGTTCGACTTTCGACGAGGGAGGACAGGACGACCGAAACCCCAATTCAGTCGACCAGCTGTCAGAAAGGGTCTTTGGGCGTCCGCGCCCTTAAGGATCTGAGGCAGTGTTGTCAAAACCTAGGCCCCGCCCTCTTACCAGGGAACCGTTCCCTTCTTAACACCCTGTTGCTCAAATCCCCAAGGAAGTGAACGCTATATAACCAGTATTAGTACTAATAGTAGTATTATGGACAGTAAATCGGCACACGTTCCCGTCCAATTTACGAACTGGCTGAAAGCGTAACTGAATCCGGTCTACGTCGTTCTGGACACCTATATGGTTTGTGGAGCTGGGAAGGGCCTCAAGGCTTCGCAGATGCACAATTCCGGATAGTTCAAAACAGGAAGGAGGGCGAAATCTCATGCCCTGTTTCGGACGACTATGGATCGCTAGTATAAATGTACGACCGACCCTCGAACCTCGAGTTGTGTAGTCTCGGCACACACCGCGCATCCTCTGACACTGCTGGCGATAACGTCCCACCAAAATTGATCAAGATCTTGACCCAGACGGGTTTTTTTCTCTTTCATTTCCGGCAAAATGCCCGTCTGGCTCATTGTCGGGTCAAACCGCGGCATCGGTCTTGAGTTCGTCCGCCAGCTTCTATCGGCAGGCGAGAAGGTCATTGCAACCGTCCGCAATTCACAGTCCGCGGCTGCTCTGACAAAGATCACTGCGGATGGCGATGAGCAGCACTCGAACCTCCAGATTCTCGAGTGTGATGTCAGTTCCGTGGCGAGCATAGAGGTTGATCAACCCCGATAAAAATTCGACCACCATCATGATCCTGGCTGACTTAGAGCACCAGAGTTTTGCCAATCAAGTTGCAAAGGTACAAGGGCTGACAAGACTCGATTATGTGGTGGTCAACGCTGGGGTGATGAAATATCCTAATGTACGCACATTGTGCTCATCGATGTCCAGCAGAAGAGCAGTGAGCTAAGTGATAGGGTATCAGCGTGCGATCGAGGTGTATGACCTTTGTTCTCAGGGCACGTTAAGCACTGCAATGTACTCACAACGAACCTAGTTCCTTTGACGACTTCTCCTTCCATCTTCGCACGAACACGGTCGGGCCTATCATTGTAGCCCAGAAACTCCTGCAGATGAACTTGGCCATTGGGACAATTGCATTCATGTCGAGCGACTCCGGGTTGACTGGTCAATTTAGACCTGAAGAGGACGGGTATCAAAATCGATCTCAGACACGTCAAGTTCGGGCACTGACCGCAGGTGTTCAGTTGTGCTGCGTACGCCGCCTCCAAAGCCGCTCTGAACCAAATGCTACGGGTATGCGGCTCTTCTTTACACCTGTTCAACCAACTTTGTATCTTGTTTGTTGACCATCAACAGCATATGGATGCCGAACTGCGCCGCAAGAATAGAGACACTGTCATTCTAGCTTTGCATCCTGGGGAGGTTGAAACGTGGGTTGCCTTATTCTTGACCCTGCTCGTTACTATAGCTACTAGGACACAATCTGACTACAAGACAGGGACATGCTGATGAGCGTCGCCTCGTTAGACTATCCAGAGGCGCTGTCGCCGAAGGAGAGCGTTTCTGGCTTGCTCAAAGTTTTGACCTCGAAAACATTGGAACGGTCGGGCACATTTTGGACGTGGAACGACAAAGTGAGTTTCACCCCCCACACCCTCTTCGCAATCCGCATGACCCTCGAAATGACCCACACGTTACCAGTTCAGCTGATGGTTTCTAGGTGTACCCATGGTGATATGGAGGATGCAGATCAACCCTTCTCCTTGAAGAATCGCACCTCAGGAATACTCGCCCACAGTTGATATTCCTCTAGGGTCGCGAATTACTAGATGTGAGGATAGCCACGCAAGCAACGATGTCGTGATTTTAGATGTCGATTAAATCGACCCTTTCCGGGGTTGCAGTATTGGACAGATCCGGCTCGTAGTGTGCGTGCTGGGTTTTAAGCCTTCTGCTAGAGTGTGTCCCTCTTTGCTGGTCTCACGTCACGGTGCCTAGCAACTAAGGGTCACCCGCCTTCCCCAGATCCCTGGTGGCAGAATACGAAGGGGCGGAAGCGGGCCCCCTAACCCCCCACTAACGCCAGAGCAATTGCGCCCCTACGAGTGGTCTACACCGAAGCCTGGACACTCCCTCCACGCCGGCCTGTTACCTTAGAGCCTAGGGTCCTAGGGATTCTGGACCAACCACTAACATCGGCTCGCTAGGCCGAAGCCGGTGCTATGACGAGACGAGAAATCCCCCTCGGGCCTCGAGCCAGGAGCCGAGTCTGGGGCACATTTGTTGGTGTAGCTGGGTGTAGCTATATGTGCAGTACGCACTCGCCCGAGAAGCCCCCCTCGGACCTCTGCCGGCCTCAGCGTCCCCCAACCCCTCCTCGCCGTCTCTAAATGTCGCCATTCTCGTTTTTGCGAATGTGTCCCCAAACATCGACCTCTGCCCACGCCCAACCAAACAAACAGTAATGTTTTCGCCGAAGAATAACAAAAAGAAATACGTGACAAGAGCCTGCTCTGAATGCCGCAGGCGCAAAGTGAAAGTAACACATGCCTTCCGACCCTCCCTTCTCTGCGTTCCAGGTCCGTCGGCTGACCGTTCGGAACAGTGCGATGGCAACCTCCCGGAATGTGCAAATTGTGTCAAAATCTCGCAGTCATGTCAATATCCAGTGGGAGAAGACAAGAGAAGGTGAGCCGTAGCTTGAGATCCCACCAATTGCCAGCCACTGAGAGAATTCAAGTCTGTACTCGCGTCAAACCATAAACCGTCTCCTGGCCCGCATCGAGCTGCTAGAGAAGGAGTGCAGAGGCTATGGGCGTTCAGTCACGCACGATGAGGCTTTACCCAGCTACACTCCGTTGCCAGCATCACATTCAACATTGGTCGAATGTCATCCTGAAGTCGGGCAAAGCAAGCGGAACCCACTTCAAGCTCTCAAACAAACCCCTTCTCGGCTACCTACTATGGGCGCAATGTCTGGCCCGGAGGATATGGCTGAACCAGAAGAGGTGCACTCTCAAGCTTGTTGCCGATTCAGACAGATGGTTCAATTCTGATGATTAGCTTAAAAACTAGGATGGGAACAATTCACCTTCGGTCGCGTCCGAGCTCGCCAGTCGACTCGGATCTTTGCAACTAGGCGATGACGGGCATCTCAGATATTTCGGTGCCACTTCCAATCTCCGTGTTTTGTCCGACAATCCTCTGCCTGTCTATTCGATGCCAAGCAGCTGGACGACCTGTGACCGAAATGCTCTCTTTGCCTACGCGGGCGTAGGGCAAGAGGTAAGCGATCAAGTCGAGCTCCACTTGATCAATCTCTTTTTCGCCTGGGCAGGTCCTCTTGTGGGTGCGGTGCAACAAGAAACGTATCTCGACGACCGTCGTCGATATCGGCCTGGCGAAGGATATGGTATTTTCTATTCGGAGTTGTTGACGAATGCCATGTAAGTTTACCTTCACTTATGCTATACTCGCAAGAGCAGCTCCCCTAACTTTGAGCAAGGTGTGCACTGGGCGCCGCACTTAGCGACGTTCGGTTGGACAATCTCACCGGATCCACTGCCGAATTCTTCGCGAGACGCGCGAGGATCCTACTCGACGCCGAAATGGATCATCCAAAAGCGGCCACCGTACAAGCCTTGGTAACTATGGCTGCTATCGAAGCAATGTTCACGCGAGACTCAAGGGGGTGGCTTTACTGCGGTAAGTACTTTTCACTCGTCCTAGCCAGCGTTCGAAGGACCGTGTTAACTAATAAGCACAACAGGAATGGCTGTCAGCCTTGCCTTCGACTTAGGGCTCCACCTGGACATATCGTCCTTTGTCCAGGCGGGCGAGCTCTCTCAAAAGGAGGCCGAGCAACGTTATAGCGCCTTCTGGGCCACGTATATCACAGAGAGGTACCTTCTTGAACTGCTCGCAGTCTCCCACAGTTAAAATTGACGTCAAACTTAGGATGTGGAGGCTCTACATCGGCCGCCATTGTACGATCAACGATTCCGAGATCACAGCTCCCCGGCCAAACCATGCTATGTCCCCCACAGAAACTGATGTTTGGACCAATTATGGTGATCCGGGAGAATCTCCCACTGTTTATCTTCCGAGCCTAATGAAGCTTGTCAACGAAGCCATGGTGACGCTCTGTGATAAAATGGGGAGGATCAGCAGGGTATTGTGAGTAGCAGTCATCGTAGTATCGGCCTCCATGTACTAAACCAGAGTCAGATATGCGGATCTCGAACTCTCTGATCATGAAAGACTGGCATTCTCTGTCGGTATGCACTCTGAACTGGAGTCGTGGAAAAGTGATCATCACCCATCGTTGCGAGTGGATCTCGACGACCCGAATGGTCTCTATCTGCCATACGTCCTCGAGTTACAGTATGCTCAACGAGTCGTCCTGCCGATTGCTTCCTGATGCTGACCAAAATCCAGTATGCAGTACCACGAGCTCGTCATTCTCAATCGCCGTCCTTTCCTGTTTCACCGCCCTGATAGTTTTCCTGACTCCAGCGATCAGATCCAACGTACGGCCCATGAACTGTGCGCCGACTCAGCCAGTTCAATTGTCAGAATACTTCAAAAGCAACAGCAGTTGTATAACCTTCGCCGTGCAAATCTGCTTCTCGTCCATATTGTCTTTACCGCATCCTTGATACTGGTGTACATGGCCTGTACAAACGCCTCAGACGAGACGGCGATGAAGCTGCAGATCTGCACTCGCGCTCTGGCGGAGATGGGTCAGGCATACAAGAGCGCAAACCGTGCTCTCGAGGCAATCATGGTCGCCAAGTCACGCTGGCAGGGAAGGATTCGCACCCAGTCGAACAAAACGAGAATGAGAAGGAAGACCGACACTCACCCGTGCGCACCAGACCATGCCTCCGAGAGAAGGACAAGTACCTCTGGATATTTCGATGAGGCGGCAATTGGAAAAGGCAGTAACATATCCCCGTTTACACAAACCGAGGCTGCACAAACCTGGGTTACCTCCCCGGGAATTGACTTCGCCCCTGATGCTCGTTGGCTGGAACAGATGTTTGACGACACGTCCAGCAAGCTTGATCTCGATTGTCAGATGGGCGGATATGTCGAAGGCTGTGGTTATTAAATTCAACGGGTAGTACTATGCCACATCACGAGTCAGACATCGGAATCGACTGTCCTGGGAACATTCATCACGTTGGTGGTTCGGCATGCGTATATCTTCAGGTGGACATCGCAGTGTTTGGAGTCGTCATCAGTCTTAATTGTCACTAGCCTTCTCTTCTGACAGATATGATGATCGCTCTGGTCTCCATCCATTCGCAGGACAGAGCTTTTCTTCCCCCCCTTATGGAACTGCCCAAGTACTAGCAAATTACGGTCTTGCGTTCTTAAAGCTTTTGATGGTGTCCACAACCGATTCTTCCAGGGATCTATACTTGATTTGCAAAACCTTCTTGCTCTTTGAGTTGTCGTAGCCATAAACGTCGGGTGACAAGTCATCCTCGTATTGTGCAGGCAGATTCTGGCGCAGTTCAGGATATTTTTCCTTGACCACGTCCGCGATCCGGGCATTTGAGAAGTGGCCTGCCGTGAGGAAAAACCGCTGACCTCCCGCCTCCGGGACTTCCAGAGCCCTGACATGAGCAAGAGCGACTTCCCGTACATCGACCCACAGAAAGGTAGCTGACGGGGCGAGGCCGGCCTTTTGACCGCCTTGGCTTATATCTCGCACGCGCTCGTTCGAGGTGTTGATGGAGCTGAGCGAAGCATGCTCTGCAATAGGTCCGAACACCAACGGGGGATTGATTGTTGCAATGTCGAATTTGGGCTTTTCTTTCTCCACGAACTCCCACGCTGCCTTCTCTGCGAGCAGTTTGCTCCCTCGGTATGCGTTGATGGGGTTCTGGAGCGCGTCTTCCACGGTCTCGGGATTCCAGCTCTCCTCAGAATAGACTCGTGGAATGTTTTTGTAGTTGACCATCGCGGCGAACGAAGAGGTGATGACGACTCTCGTGACTGAACTGGCGAACTTTTTGATCGATCTGAGGATCCCCGTGGTCCCGATGATCGCAGGGTTCAGGAGGTCTTTCTGCACATCTGTGACTCTGTAGGTGAAGGGCGAGGCGGTATGCAGAACGCCATTGAACGGTTGGTCTGATTGGACTGCGCGATCGAAGGCACCTTCCTTTGCGATGTCGTCGACAAGCACATAGCTTAGCCTCGCCGAATCGCTGGAGTGCCTTTTCAGTACCTGGTCGCCTTTCTCTGCCGACCGCACGGTGAAGACGACGTCGTGACCTCGTTCGAGAAGAACATCGATACAATGGCTGGCAATGAAGCCTGAGCCTCCTGTCACCAAAACCTTCATCTTGTTGGAGGTTCTCTCGTGGTTATGCAAGGGTTGAGATGGGCTTTTGCAAACCGTGCATAGATTTCCCGCAACAGGATGAAATAGGGAAAGGGTATCTAGATACTATCTATCTTGGGAGCATTGATAGTAGCTCGAAATACCCGGGTCTACGTCAGGACGATGGTCAGAGATCCAAATACCCGGACGGAATATCTCTCCCGTGCAGTCCTCCACCTTAACGTGTATTGTCGACGTTTTCGGCATACGTAACCGCTCTACATTTTCCTTTATCTGTCATGGCGGAATTACCAGATCGCAATCACCGAAAAACTTAACAACTTGGACGTGGCCGTCCCACCGTTCGAATAGTAGTTCTATGAGTGCCTATCATTTTGTGATCATCAGAGGCTTCGACGGGTTTCAATGGTTGGAAGTCCTTTGGAAGAGGGCCCTCGTATCTGCTACTTTAGCTACACGCTGTTCTGGGAGGTCCTCAAAGACAGGTTATGGAGTGAGATGGTGCTCAGATCATGGATCTGCTCTGCTATTGAATTCGACGCCTCAGCTTTTATCGCTAGTACTCCGCCTTCGACCGGTCAGCACGGCGATTGAAGGCCTGCTCTCCATGATCAGAGGCCTTCTCACCCGAATCAGGAATTTCTTCTGCCATAGGCAGCAATCTTCTCAGCGGCAGCGAAGGTAGAGGCCAGGTGGGTTTTCGACAACAAAGGAGAGGCTAACCCTCACCGGCAGCGTCCTGTACCGAGGGGACGTGGAAATCTGCTCCGGGATGTTCAGTTTCTGGCAGTACGGGGAACAATCCCTGGCAACTCCCGTGCAAGGGCTACCACAGACTGTGACAAGGCGTGTAGATTGTGTCACTAAAGAACACTGGTGGTAATGCTGTCGGCAGGGTGAGAATCTCATAGCTGCTCTTCCCCAAGCTTGTCCCCACGGTCGCTATGTAGTGTCGTCCAGTGACAGATGCATCACCTCTGCGTCGCTTCGAGGTGTCCATTTAGACTGATCAAAGCCACATCTGGTGGGGAGTGTGTCTGGAGAATACATGCCGCGTCTACTATGAACAAAAACGGACAGGACAGGGCTGAGGGGCCTACGCTTCCCCTCGCCGGGGGTATAATTCCGTGAAGGTACTTTGGCCAATTTTAAAGGCTCTCCAGACGGAAACTCAGGGCCGTTTAGCCTGAATATCCGAATTAGGTGCTGCAGTCGGCCTTGGACGACCATGATTACTTTTAAAAACTACTCCTAGTTAGAGAGGACAAGTAACGAAGAACAAGCTCCATTATCGAACACGTTTCTCTCATTGTCAGATTAACATCCCCAGAGTGCCTTTTGTCGCTATATCCGCACTACAATCTTTGAGCAAAATGGGTTCCTTGGGACGAAAGTTAGATGCCCTTGTCGTAGGCGCCGGGTTTGGGGGCATATATCAGCTTTACCGCTTGAGAGAGCTGGGTCTATCTACCCTGGCCATTGACCGCGCAAGTGATGTGGGGGGTACCTGGTACTGGAACAGATATCCTGGTGCGATGAGCGATACCGAAAGTTTTGCATATCGTTTTTTCTGGGACAAGGACGACTTGCAAACATATCCATGGACCCACCACTATGTTCAAGGACCAGATGTCCTCAAGTACCTTCAGCACGTCGTCGAGCGACATGACCTACGAAAGGACATGCAGTTCAATACAGAGATGACCACCGCGGCGTGGGACGACAATGAGGAGCTTTGGAAGGTTCAGCTCAGCTCTGGAGAAACCTGGTCAACGCGTTACCTCGTCACTGCAATGGGTCTACTCACGAGACCAAATTATCCAAACATCGCAGGGATCGACTCTTTCAAGGGGACGCTGGTCCATACCGCGTCCTGGCCGAAAGACTTGGATCTGACGGACAAGAAGGTTGGAATCATCGGGTGCGGCTCCACAGGCGTGCAAGTGATCACCGCTCTCGCTCCCAAAGTCAAGAGCCTGATGTGCTTCCAAAGGCACCCCCAGTACTCCGTTCCGAGCGGGAACCGGCCAGCCGATCCGTCTTACCGGAGCCAGATCAACGAGAATTACCAGCAGATTCAAGACGACATCAAGAACTCAATCACTGCCTTTGGGATCGAGGAATCTACTCGGCCATTCCATTCCGCAAGCCCTGCCGAACGGGAAGCAATTTTTGAGGATCTCTGGCAGCAAGGCAACGGCTTCCGTTTTATGTTTGGAGGCTTTTGCGACATCACCACTGACCCAGAAGCGAATGAGGCTGCCTGTGATTTCATCCGTCGAAAGATTGCATCCATTGTCCACGACCCGGAGAAAGCGCGCAAGCTGCAGCCACATGATCGCTACGCTCGACGTCCTCTGTGTGATGGAGGGTATTTCGAACAATTCAACAGACCGAATGTAGACATTGTCCATCTGCAAGAAACGCCTATTACATCGATTACACCAAAAGGGATCCAGACGACAACTACCCATTACGACTTGGATGTCCTTATCTTCGCTACAGGGTTTGACGCCGTGGAAGGGAGCTACAAGCACGTCGACATTCGAGGCAGGGAGGGACTTACTTTGAAGGAATTTTGGGATCGCAACGGGCCAACTGCGTATTTGGGAGTCGCAGTTCCTTACTTCCCTCAAATGCTCATGGTTCTCGGTCCGCAACTGCCGTTTACTAACATTCCCCCTATTCTTGAGGCCCACGTGGAGCTTAACACTCATCTTATTCAGAGGGCAGAATCGGCGCGGCCAGCAATTGGCGGGTCTTCAGCGATCATTGAGGTGAAACCTGAGACAGTAAAGGCGTGGAACGACGAGTGTGAACGCGCGGCCGAAGGAAGTCTGTTCAAGGAGACCGCGTCATGGATCTTTGGCCAGAATGTCTCGGGGAAGCCATTCTGCATCCGCTTCTTCTTCGCGGGATTGAAGAAGTGGTATGAGCATGTACAGAGGATGATGGACACTGGCTATCCAGAATTCAAGCCACTCACCGGATACAAGTCTGCGACACCGGCCGTAGCAAGTGAGGACAGGCAGCCGATCTCCGTGGCCTCGGGATAGTTGAGAAAGCTCGAATTTTTTCACAGGACTTTTTGGTTTGTCTTACATGGCGTGGCAATTGTAGCAGATAAATGAATAGCAGAATCAATGCAATCCAATCTTCACTGGCTACCAATATCTGGGTATTAGAAGGGTCTCCTTGTACCCATCGATCCGCATATCAAAATTTCTGGCACTTTATTTTCGGTCGGAATAGCATCTGCCCGACGGCCAAAGTCATCTGCGTAGTGACACGGGTTGAAGAGGAGTTTGAACAAAACGCACAATTAAAAAGCATGATCTGACAAGGCTAAAGTTCAGTTCACATTCATCTTTCCAATTTCTTCTTGCAGGAAGCTTCGGTCTCCTTTATAGGACTATCTCATCATTTCATCCACATCGCACATACTCATCCAACCTCACCCAAAACTTCCAGTCTGATACCAAGCTTCGTCAGCTACGCCAGTGCTTCGAAGACATCATTCCTCTGCTTCGAGAGCTCTCTCATCGGCTGGTCTGTGAATGTGACCCGCAACGAGATTTTCTTGTCCCACAGGAACACCTACTGCAAACCATACCAGAATCGCGCCTAGGCCACCGAAGCCGAGGGTAGACAGAAACACTGTTTTGTAGGCCTCGGCGTTAGCCTGACGATAAGCCATCTGGGCAGCCTCTCCGATCTGGGCGGTAAATCCGGGTATCGCCTCAGCTGTCAATTTCAACCCCGAGTCCAATGCCGAAATCAATGTCGAGACGGACGATTGTGGCAAACCAGCCTGTGTCGACGCTGTTCCAACCTTAGATGGGACGAGGCTGGCGAGACGATTGGACAGGATGGTTCCGTACACAACAGTTGCCACACAACTTCCAGTCGAACGAATGGCTCCGCTCATCCCACCTGCGGTCCCAAGCTCTTCCTGAGTCCTCAAGGGGAATGTGCTCATCGCGATAGCAACACCGTCCATCCCACCGACGAGAAAGCATCCACAAATCAGTAGGCCCATTGTGAGATTCATGTTGAGGGGATTGATCGACAGACACGCGATCAGAGCGGCTCCAATGGTAGCGCAAACGACGAGGATCTTCTTTGGGTGGAGCCAGTTTGCAGTTGCGGCTCCCGTCACCTGGCCCAGGACGAAGCACATGGGTACCAAGCTGGACAGTGTTCGAGTGCGGTCGTGCGAGAGACCCGTGTAAAGTTTGGCCACTGCAGCTGGCCAAATGAGACTGTGATACCAAGTCAGTCTAAAGTCAGTCCGCCTGCTACCTGAGTGAAAATACCTGAATGCATAATAATCCATCGACGCAATTGAGGTGAGGAATGCTGCGTTGAGAAAGCGAAAATTCTTCATGAGATGCACTGGAATGTATGTCTCTTCCAGTTTGCAGTTGAATTCCCAAAAGACGAGCGCCACCAGCATCGCAACACCGACCAGTATGGTGGCAATGACGTGTGCGCTCTTCCATGGATATAGTGAACCACCCTGAAACCGGTCAGCGACATTCGTTTCATGGACACAAAAGGAAGGGCCTCCAAACCCAACTGAGACCCATTAACAACAGCAAGAAACCGCCCGAGAACAAGATCAAACCGATCCAATCGAAGCTGCGCAAGATGCCCCAAGCCGTTCGATTGCGATGGAGCATCTTGAAGGTGGGTGGGTGGTAGAACGTGTACCAGCAAAACAAAGATAGAAGGTTCAATGCCGCCATGAACCAGAACGAGCCTCGCCATTTCGCCTTGGTATTATCTTGGAATGCATAGGATACCAGAGGGGCCAGGGTATTTGTGGGGGTCGAGAAGATGTACATGCACGAATTCGCAAGCATTCTTCTGTTCATGGGGACGATTTCCGAAATGACCCAGAAGAAACTGATTTGGAAGCCGGCCGCGCAGCCGATCAGAACCTCCGCCCCAATGACTGCTGGGACGGATTTAGCTGTTGCCCCGATGATGCAGCCAACCACGGCAAGGGCAGAGCCGAAGATGAAGAACCACCGTCGTCCAAATATGTCGGTCAACCGTCCAGAAGCCATGAAGACAACAGCGTTGCAGAGGAGATTGGCGATTGATACCCAAACAATGTTTGGGTCCGGCCCTTTTGGGACCAGGTCAGCGGAGGATGCCTCGCTTGCCAGGATGCTTCCGAGACGAACCAATATCCTCATTGATGTCAGACAACAGGGGCGCAGGTAGAGCAAATCCGCCGGTGCCGCCAGCGAAGCCAAAGCCGACGGCCTGCAAGTTGAATCAGTCGACATGAAGAGTCAATGGGACGAAAGGTGTTCCTCGCTTACACAGAAACTTCCGATGAAATACGGGCTTCGCCAGTACCCTGGAGGAAAGGCATCCGACTCGTGAAGTCTTGCCTCAGGACGACGTTCGCTTTTGTCGCCCATGATCTCTTCCTGCATGGAAATTTCGGCTTCCTCGAAAGGCGCGTCGGACGTACTTTTCAGCTCGTGGGAGGCCATGACGGTATCACTTCAGGTTGTAGAGAAGAAGTCTGTAATGGATGATCAAAGCTATCAGATCGCACGTCCACACATCGCGAAAGGCATGTTCGGCTCTTGTATGAATTGGCGATGGTATACCGAGCAGTTTGGGAGATCATGTGCTTCGACAGCAGTAGAGAAAGCGGGACAATAATCCCGGTGCTGCAATCATCTCAACCACCCTGCGACGGATGTACTGGGCGAGCACTCCACAGATCACGAAAGTCCGGGGAATGGGGAAACTCTCAGCCCAGTCTAGGTGCCAGTGCTGCCAGAGTTTGTGGAGAGTGGGTCTCGAACGCCCTGATTCTAACGAGCATGCCACTGATTTGTTCCTCTCCCAAGCCGCACTCTCGGACCTGGAAGAGTATTCCCGAACTCTTATAGGAGCGACTCGAAAATGCGAATCTGCGTAGCCGTCTTAAGGAATCATTCTCAATGACCGCGAGAATGGGCCGGGTTGATCGGAATTGGCTTCGAGCATTAGGGGTTGCTCGCGACCTCAAAATCCGACATCTACGGGATAAGTCGAGTGCCCAGGCATGCTGACGCCTGAAGCCGAAGAAGAGAATAGACTCATTGGAGCTCAGCGTTCGTCTCGAGGAGCGTGATAATAGCACCGCCGAAATGCTACTCGTGCACTTTGGCTGGTTTAGCCATTAGATATTAGCTGGCAAACACTGCTAATGCCGAGCTAGAACTCTGGTCTCTTGGTATACGATATCCCATCATTCTCAGCTACAAACTGTACAGGTAGCGGGTGTGTCATACGTACTAGGAGTTGTTCAGCAACAGGAGCTGACATTTTCCGTGGGAATGCGATAGATAGCGCGACTGACAGCAGGGCGCGATGGACCGCTTGGTCAAAATCGGCTGCGCAACTTCGGAGGCTGTGATCATCAGAGAGTCTCTGCGCGCTGCATCTGAAACAGGGGTAAGGAGCTCATTAATGAGAATGCCTATCCTACAAGGGTTGTCCAGGATTCTTGTGTCGGGATGGATTGGTATAACACATCTTGCCCCCGGCTTTCTCGAGGTATTTCTAGTATTTGATGGAGTAAACGCAAGATCACAAAAGGGACGATGTGCAGACATCATATAAATTGCTCACTTACAGCATGCAATATCAGAGCGATGATCAGCTCACCCATTCACAATCGAGCAGATGAAATATTGTGTCAGTCCGCGGCCCCGTCGAACATGAATCCCCGTAGATTCCGGTGCCTAAGTCTTCATTCAAGAATGACGAGCAGGAAGCTGGTGGGCTGAACCCCGGACAATGGGACGTTCCAGAGGCCAAAGTTACACCTCTTGTGTATGAGCACCTAGACACGCCAACGACTGCAAAGTCGAACGTTAGAATGCCTTCGGGATACGGAATGTTCCCTGGAGAAAGCTCCAATCCCGCCAGGGTATATCCCGTGGGGTTGCATAAGCATCCAACATGCGGATTTTGCGGATTGAATTGATAGACCTGAGGGTTGTACTGGTAAACATATCAATGGGTAGTGGAGGCCACAGGGTTCGTGTAAGAAGCTTCGTTTAGAGCCAGCAAGATGCCTCTCGGAACTGAGGATGGAGTGCCACCGCCGCCAGTAAGGGCCGGGACAGCCGCCCGACTAGACCATACGTTGTTGGCACCGAGAGTGAGTGGTGGTGCGCTGGGATTCGATGGAGTCCGCAGCGGGAATGGTGCTGTTGTCAGCGGATACACAGCGACGGTAGTAGCAGTGGTCGAGGTGGTGCCTGTGCTGTCGCAACCAATGTCTGCCGAGCAGAAAGTCGTATAACGGTCCGTGCTCAACGAGGTGTCGCCATAGTTGGTCAGCGAGCAAGCAACAGTACAGTTGGTCACCGCTGTGCTGGTGGCGCACGTCGTGGGAGATGGACTGTCGTCGCCGCCATTGCAAGTCGAGCCACTGCAGCTACAATCGGACCCCGTGCAACCGTATGAGACACAACGAAGGCCGATGCATCGACCGTTCACACAGTCTGGACCGCTACATTGGCCATTGTTGGCTGCGGGCCACGATGTGCTCGTCGGCTCTGGTCCGCCCGGTGCCGTTCCAGTTGGTCCACCACCTCCAGGACTCCCATCTACGCACCATGCCGGTGCAGGCGGGCAGGTTTGTGCTAGAAGTTTACCAATCGGTGAAGGTGCAGGAACGCATGGCCCCAGGTTGGATTCAGCGTTGCCGCTGTAAGCCCTGACGCACCCATGTGATGTGAATAGACGTGGGATCGCTAGCAACGATCTGAAGGTTTGAGGGCGGCAACAGAGTGCCCGCGCCTGGTATGACGTTCTCGACGATTTTCGGAAATCCTCCGCCATTGGCATTCCACGTCACAGGTGCAACGAGATAGCGGTGATCGGGGATGAGATTATCAATAGGTGCGGGAGAGTTCGTGAATCCTGCGCTGATGAGAAAAGTACACGACCCGTCCAGATCCCAGTGAAGGATGTCGTAGAGAACAGCTGAGTCAGTGTACGGTCCCGTTGGGGGGTCCCAGGAAATATCGATCCCGGTGCCGGTGGCGCATAGCTCTTGGCGACCGGGTATGAGACGAGGGCCATGACAAACGATGCGGCACAGGATGTTACCGTGCTTGTCCAGGAAGAGATTGTAATCAGCCTCGTTGCGCTGTGACATAGTAGGCATTCGGATCATTCGCAGAGGACAAACCGAATGACCGATCAGTAGTACTTGGGCTGGTTCGAATTTTATAGGTATAGACGAGACCTATCAATGTCGCGCAAAGCACCTTCGAACTGGGGTGGTTGAATAGCAGTCGGTGCGTGTTTAACAGAGTCGGGCGGAGAGTACGACCGTGTGTCGTCTTTTGTGACGACTTGAGAAGGTTCGACCGCATGTTGTTCTCCAGAAACACGCCTGTTTGAAACATCTGATGCTGACAAAGGTGTCGTGGCGGCCGCGGTAGCCATATTATAAGTAGATCAGCCGCCGTCAAGAGATCTTCGCTGGTTCCATCTATAAGAAGTCAACGGGGATTTAAGAAGCTTGTAAATGCATTTTGTAAGTCCTGCTCTTTCTTCATCGTGCCTGATGAGGCTGGTGTGGACTTGGAAGACGTAGATATACTAACGCCTCGCTCACGCCTCATAAATTTTGGGGGCGGTTGGCTTGGTGTTTGAGTCCAGGCACTGAGTGCCAAGGAGGTGGTTGCATTAATACCCGTGTGAGGGCTCACAGGCTGCGAGCACGGCCGAGGGGGGACAGCCACATGCCCATTCTTCCTACCAACTAAGTTGCACTGCAGCTGCACTTGAGAGTTGTCAATTCGTGAGCAGAGCATTGGCAGGGACAGGAAAACCAGGAGGGTCTCGTCTCATCTCGACCGGAGTTACGGAATTTGCAGTTTCTCCGACGGGGAGACTCCAAGCTGATGAGGCCAACCAATGAAACGCTGCTTGTCATCATCAGACAGCGGTGAATGGGTGTATTCGCAGCAAATCCTCATACAACATTGCGGCAAACAATCTCGTTTCTCAAGCCCTCCTGGGATCTCTACGATAAAATGACGTGTAGTTTCCATTCACAGTGCGATCGAAAGGGGGACAGGTCTCAGACGGCCCCGTAGCAGTGCGGACAGAGGCAAATGAATCAGGTATAAAAAGGTAGGTGGCCGACGGCAGGCACCCAATCAGTCCTTCTCCATTATTTCACGGCACTGGTCTGTAAGTCAAATTGTCACCATGGATTCTTCTAGAAATAGCGACCTTGTGCTGGTAACAGGCGGTTCTGGCTTTGTCGGAGCTCATTGTATCATTGCCTGTCTCAACAAAGGCTACCGCGTCCGCACAACGACACGCTCCACCTCTCGGCAAAAGGATGTCATCAATATGCTCAAAGCTAGCGAACTTCTCGACGCCAACAAACTGGACAACGTGTCATTCGCTGTGGCCGACCTCACACAAGACGCGGGCTGGACCGAAGCCGTTAAGGACTGTAGCTACATCCTGCACGTGGCAAGCCCATTCCCACCAGCAGCCCCAAAACATGAAGACGACCTCATCATCCCCGCCAGAGAAGGTACACTGCGGGTTTTGCGAGCAGCGAAACATGCTGCCACCGTCAAGCGGGTAGTAGTGACAAGTTCGTTCGCCGCGATTGGGTATGGCAGTTTGCCTGAAAAGGGCAAGCCTTACGACGAGACCATGTGGACGTCAACCGACGGTACCGGGACTCATGTCAGAGCCTACCACAAGAGCAAAACACTTGCTGAAAGAGCAGCCTGGGACTTTGTGGGGGGAGAAGGTCAAGGCTTGGAGTTGTCCGTGGTCAATCCGGTGGGCATTTTTGGGCCGGTGATGGGATCGGATTTTGCGACTTCCATCATTCTCGTTCAGAGACTTCTCAACGGCCAACTGCCCGGTTGTCCCGATCTGGAGTTTGGAATCATTGACGTTAGGGACGTCGCCGATCTGCACGTTGTGGCTATGACCCATCCAAAGGCCAAGGGGGAAAGATTTCTCGCGGTGGCTCCGCCATGTATGAGTATCAAGGACATCTCTATGGTTCTACATGACAGGCTGGGCAACAAGGCGCGCCGCTCACCCACTCGGTCGCTACCAACTTTCGTCCTCAGATTGATAGCGCTCTGGGACCCCGCTGTCGCTTCGGTGGTGCCAGATCTGGGCGTTCATCGGGTTTTGTCGAACGACAAGGCGAAGAGCTTGTTGGGCTGGCAGCCACGGTGGTCTAATGCGGATGCCCTGACCGCAACCGGAGAGAGTTTGATCAAGTTTGGTCTCGTAAAGTTGACATAGAAGCGCATTGGATTTCTCGCATACTAGTAACTATCGAACTATGTACATTTGGCAGCCCCCGCCATCTGCTTCTTTAGCTACCGATGGCTCCTCGAGTTGGACACTTATGTCGGCGAAGCGAAGATCTAACATTACGCATACGCGGATATGAAGGGCGTGGTGTGAGGTACCCAGCATAATCGATGCCCGGAGCAAGGCCCGGAGATAGCATCGTGGCACCGCTGTTTCCACTCGCCATCCTCCAAATGTCTTGGCATCGATGAAGCCGAAACTCGAACACTTCAACCAAAACTTTGCCATTTGCCCATGTACTCAAGATCTTTCCTGTCATCACTGTCCACTCATTTCTGTGTGTCATTGTTTTGTCTACACCGATCTCAATCCGATCTTGTTCTCACCCCAGGGCACAATTCCAGTGAATGAGCGCCACAGGAGATGCGAACATCACCGCCTTACTCCTCAGAGCAGGGTGTTACCTCACGATAATGGTTCTCCTAGTAGCAACATGGTAGTGACAGCTCCAGAGAGCATGAGTCCCAAGGGTGAGTACGGCTGAGATTACCTTGTTGTGGATGTGGGCCTCTCTTCGGGCGCTGATGTCTGTGATGACCTGTCAAGGATCAATGCCCTTCATTGTGTCGACTTGCGTCAAGGACACCAAAGATCCCAAGACCAGGAAGTTGATACGACGCCATGTGATGCTCGGAAAGAATTCTGGCAAGACTCGCCGGTACAAGCCCGAAACATTGCCCGCCTCTGAGGGCGACACCAACCCTTTGGGCACACCGAGTCAACTCGACTCACTGATCAAGAATTTACATGATTCCGGTCTCCGTCGGACCGTCACATGTCTGCCTCAGGGCCACTTCGCGGGCATTGTAGGGACACGGATGCTTCAGGACATCTTTGACTGTGAGTCCATGCCACTATCGAGCTTGTGCTTGATTCTGACAAGATGAGACAGTCGTGTCAGTGGGGAAGAAGTTGCTCTATCCCCTCGAATCAAGCATCTTGTTTGGCGGACACGACAAAACTTGGTTCCAGCCTCTGCTATTCGATGCTCTCTACCTTCATGCAATCGCCTTCACAACCAATGCCTACTTCAACCTTTTCGGAGCGCGATCTAGGAGTCCTGAACTCCAGCGAGAACCTGAGCTCCATTTTTTGAAGGCACTAGGCTTATTGCGCCAACGACTCGCAGATGAGGGCCCGACCGCAATATCCGACACTACATTGGTGGTTGTGTTATCCTTGTCGATGCATGCACTCATGTTGGGCGATTTTGAGTCGGCCAGAAATCACCTGCAAGGGCTCCACAAAATGTTTCGCCTGCGAGGCGGCATACCTATCCTCAAAGATCGTCCAAAACTTCTAATTGAAGCTTTCAGGCACGTATCCCTTGATCCGCTGGCGCTAATAATCTCATTGTGCCATCCTTGTAGACTAACACATCTACAGGTGTGATGTCGCTATGGCACTCTCCACTGGAGCAATGCCAGAATTTTTCCATGATTCATTTTGGGAGCCGGTCTTTCCGTATCCCAGCCTTGAGCTGTTTCCCCTTCCGCCGAGGGACGCCAATTCCTCCTTGCCACATGCTACACTTCATGGTGAAGCACTTGATGGAAATCTGAAAGAAGCGTGGGAGTTTACGCGAGTCTTTTGTTCACAGGTCAGTTTCAATGCTCATACCGGGCAGAGACTGCTCCCGGAGATGATTCTTGCATCCATGGCCTCCACCATGTATCGACTCCTCCACCTGAGTTTTGAGGCAGATTGTGGCAATGAGGCTATCCGTCTAGGCCTGCTAGCTTTCACGTCAAACATCTTCCTCCACAAGAAAATCCTGAATTTCCCGAATCAAAATTTCCCGATCGCGTACAAGAGGTGCATATCGGGCGCTCGAGTTGCGAGAGCTTGCACATCTCCTTTGATTCTCTGGCTATTGATCATGGGTGTCATTTCCGGTTTTGTCGAAGCAGACAGCGACTGGTGGAAACCCCAATTGCGTATGCACGCCGAATTTTCAGCGGCAAGATCATGGACGGAGATACGACATCTAATGGAGCCATTCCTCTGGATTGGTGGTTTGCACGACGAGCCAGGCAAGGACCTTCTTGCAGATACGATATCATCGCTAGAGGCGCAGAGCTGATGCTGTTTGACGGACGTGAATCGCTCCAAATGAAGAAGGAGGTTGGTCCTGCTCGCATAATGGAGGGGCTAGATGACACAGGCCATCACACTGCTGTTTCCAGCAGGCCGAGTAGACAGGGAAATTCCGACCCAGGAAGACGGGGATCCGCTGAGAACGAGCTGCCCACGTTTGGATGTTACTCTCTACTTTCCTACTCGAGCGAATTCGTGAAGATCCAGGTATGAACACTTCATGATCAACACCGGGCACTATTGGACATGCAGAAAAGTAGGAGTTGCACCTGGTGAACTGAGTGACGGTCTCCTCGTCTGATGGGGCTTTCAGCGAGATCGTGAGGCAGCCTTCACCGCTAGTTTGTCCAAAACCAGTTGGTTGAGAGCAGCTACGCAAGGCGGCTTGAATTCCCCCCGCATCTCGACGCAGCCATCTCCCGTTACGATCCGTGGCTTCGCTCTGGTGTGGAGGGGAGTCGAAGTTTGACGGCGGAGGTTGCCATCCGAACTTCGACAATCACATCCGTTCACACAGGAAGCCCAAGCTAAGGAACAGGGCTGGCGGCCCTTACATCCTGGTCCCACCATCCAAATTAGCTCCGACAACCCGGGGTTTGTCTTGTTACACAATGCAACAGACAGGACAGACCTTGCATTCTTTCGACCATTTGGTCACCAACCAGAATCGCCGCCAGCCCCTCTTTTTAAGCGAGCAACACGCGCTTCCAAATCGACGGGCCACACCACGTCGATCCCAGATCGGGCTATCCCAAATTCCGTCCATCTCTCTCAGGCCAGTGGGCGAGCATCTCTGTGTGTGTCTCTGTGTATCTCTCTGTGTTTACGAAGTCACCTAGAAACTATCATGTGAATTCTAGGAGCCATTCAGTCAAAATCCACCGACGAGTGGCAAGGAATGCACAAACGACGATCGAGTCAGGCTGCCCGCCTCGCTTCAAGGGTCGAGAGAGTGACCCTGCTTGATGTCCTGCTGGGCTCTTGCTGTGCCGTCACTGCATGCAGCCATTGCTCCTTTTCGACCACTACCCTTGCCCAAAATTTGAAATGGTCAATACTGAGCCCGCCACACAGCTCTGAGAGATGCCATGATCCATGTATCAATTGACAGGTCATATTCGCGGTATCCCAGATGCTCTGATGAACATTTGAGGAATAACTTCAGCTGAGATTGAAGTCGGTGGCTTGCCGTCGTGTAACCCGAAAAGAAAAGGTGCACTGAACAATGTTCCTCGCCGTCGAAGCGCCTGAGAGTTCTTTGGATTATATATATCTCCTTTGCCTCTCCTTGAACTTCTATTTCTGCTTTTCTCGCACCGACATTCATTCATCTTTCATTTTACTGTTCCTTTCTCTTACTTCCCGTGCCACAATGGATCCCTTCTTTCCGTCATGTCAGGTCAGTGACCCTAACAGCTGGGCCGCACGCCCAAGCCGGTATCTGTACATGGACCCTCCGGTTTCTATGGCAAGCATACCAGACACGTAAGCTCATCCACTGCTAAGTCCCCTTCTCCCTATGCACATGCACAGCAGACAGCTAACTTGTTCACGGCATCATCAGTACTCGACCACATCTTGATGCTGCAAGGCACCTGCTGGGTCGAACTATGCTTCCGCCAGAGCACTTCGAACGGCGCAGGAGCCAACGGCTAGCAACTCCATCTCCAGTCAGTCTGGGGACGTTGACGCCCCAGAACGGCTTTGGCAGTCCTCGTCCGAAGAGGAGCACTGTTGACCATCCGGCCCACGTCAGAGGTCGACCTTGCTTGAGCTGGCCCTGTGTTACCCAGCTATCTCCCTATTACTGGGCTCCTATGCCACCACAGGTTGTCGAGTTTCTAGGCTATGACCCAGGGCTATTTCCCAGCGGTATGTTGCCGCCGTTGGAAGCCTCAAGCCCAAGAGGCCAAGTGCTGGGCTTGCCGCAAGGAGAAATTCGCCCTGAGATGGTCGAAAACATTCACCCTCCCGCGGAACTTAGCTCAACCAAACGAGCCTGCTCCAATCGCATATCTGTTGCAAATCTCATGGATTCAAACGATGACGAAGCACAAATTCTCCGCGTAGCTGACACCCAGGCTGATACCGAGTCCTCCTCATCACCCTCCTCTACGTCTTCATCTTCTCGGTGCTCGCCGTCTGCTCAAACTCCTTGCCAGAGTCAGCCCCACCAAACGGAAAATTCTCACAAAAGCCACGAAGAACTTGAGATTCCCGAAAATTCTGCCTCTTCTGTTGAAGCTGCTTACGATGACACAACTATAGCCACCACAACTACCACGACTATGAGCATGTCATTGACGGAGTTACTGCAAACTGAGAGTATCACGGAAGAGGAAGAGCGTGCATTTCTCAATGGCAGGCCCATCCGTCTCTTCACACTCGAAAATCCGGATGCCTTTGTTCGCAAACGCAATGCGTCAAAGAAGAAGCCAGATTGAACCAAGGATCAAAGAGACGTTTTCTTGTTGTCAATGTCCATTGCGTAGCTGGCTGCTTGACCTCTGCGTGTCAGGTCCCGGCATGGTACCTTGTTGATATCCCCTTGCCCCAACCCCAAACTGCACATATTTGCCCTTCACCAATACCATGTCGAACTTTGTCCAGCATCCTGATATTCATTCAAGCTTGGATGAATTCAAGAAAGAAAAACACAAATCCCTAGCCCGTCCATCCCCCACGACTTGTTATTTGTCCCTTGTTCCTATTTGCAACTTTATCGCATTGCTTTGCTGTATGCTCCAAAACCTCGCGCACACGCCCAAAAACACATGAGAGAAACGAGAAATGAAAATAAAAACACGAAAGAAAAAGACAAGAAGTGAACATCAGAAAAATTGAAAGAAGAAATAAGAGAAGGATTGACGCAAAGTCCAGGAAACGGGTACCGCAACGCATGAATGCACAGCGGCACCATGGATGTAATTAGGAGGTGGGCAAGATAGGATGGACAGAGGTACAAATTGACGTTTTCGGATGCAGGAGATGGACATGGTTTCGGAGCACAGGATCACGAACAGGTTACACGTCAGGCAAGGGGGGCTACAGGGAGCAGGTTCAGGCTCGAATTCAACATTCAGCGCTGCTTCCTGGCTCCCTACAGTTGGATTTCCAATCGAGCAGCCAACCGATTCTTACACCAAAAGCCAAAAACCCTCCCGCCACCAAAAAAACTCAACGGCAACGACAGTCTTTCCATAAATTTAGGTAGTGTCATTCAATGAAAACATGAATTTGCGGGAGAAAATCAAAGCAGTGTCGCGGTGCTTACAGCTGTAGGAGTACGCTCTGAACACCGTGGTATCAGTACGCATTGAAGATGCGTAGAATCGAAGTGAGCCGGAGCCTCAACACAAGTAAACGCCCGTTGCTGTCGGAAACTTCCCAGGCAAAACGTCGCACTTTCACGTGACTGCTTCGAGAACGCAGGGCAGGCAGATGGACCACTCGAACAGTTTGCTGGAGCCTCAGTTGACAAAAGGGTTCGTCGCGAGGTCGGTCCGCGACTCATTTCTTGACAAGTCTGTCGAGCTGTATCCCCAGCCACTGTCAATTGAATGCCGGCCACAACCTGACTGTTTTTGTACGCGTGGGCAGGAGAAAGTGAACAAGCGATTCGTCCTTGAAAGGTGGTAAAAGTCAATGCCTAGATTGTACCTAAGCAGCCTTGGTGCAGCCTGGCTTTCGCTTGTAAAAGGACTTAACGACACTTGCTGATCATGATGCTAGGCCTTAGCCTATCTACCTAATGAAGCCCACCAGCCCACGAACCTGCAGCCTGCCCCCCAAATGTTGGCACTGGAGGCGCATGAGGTGGGCGCCAGTCACCACGTGAATCAACGCCTAGGCAGGCTAGGATCTAGGCTCCCAGGCGTCCAAGCCTCCCAGCACTCGCGAACCGGGAGCACTAGGATTCAACTGGTGGGGGTTGTTGGAGACTTCAAGTTTGGGGGCGCAGTTTGGCAAAACACAATGACGAGTTTCGTAAAAGAGTCACTGTCGCATCTTACAGCTTCCACCCGGTACCAGCCTCCTGGGCAAGAAAGTAACTTTGGCATCATTTCCTTGTCTCGCTTTCCTTCAAGTCGTTGCTTCTTCTTGCCCTCTTACCTTCTTCTACGAGTTGATCTTTCTTTGTTCTCTGTACAAGTTTCGGTGTTGTGCCGTTCCCGGCTTCTTTGAGAGTAAGCCCAGTCGCACTGCATTACCAACAAGTTCGCCTCGAACAATTCCATGTCATTCGCTCTGATTCTCGACTCGCCTCCTCGAAATTTGAACATTTCCTAAACCCTTGCCCGATTTCACTCGAGACATCTAATCCTCTTCATTGTCCCTACGCGACCTCAGACCAAGATTGAAACCATGGAGCCTACGACCCCAATAGCGGAAGATGTCGAGATGAGTTTTGCCAACGATGACCTCCCATCTTCCATCGAGCCTCCTCCTCATTTAGCAGCACGGTTCTATCGACGATCCTCTTCCCGCCGGAGATCCTCTGCAAATTCTTCCCGGAGGAGTTCGCTGTCTTCCATTCATTCTCACTCATCTGCGCTTTCGAGCCATGGCGGGCCCCGGAGCACTCACATCGCCCAACACCTCCGCCGGGCTTCCATCATCGAGTCCAGAAAAGCTCGTCTCGCAGACAGAGCGGCCCATGCCGAGCAGGTTCGGCTACGAGCTGCTGCTGCAAAAGCGGCACAGAGAGTCTCGTACAGTGAAGAGAAGGCGTTGGCGGCACAGGCGGCTCGAGAAAAACTACTGGCTGATATTGCTGCACGTTGCGAAGAAGAAGTAAAACGGGCCAAGAAGATTGCTGAGGAAACCAAGGAGAAGAAAGCCGCCGAGCTGGCACGACTCAAGGAAGAAATGGCCGAGAAATTCGCAGAGGCAGATAAGCGACGGTCAATGTATCAACAGGGAATGCGTAGGCCCAGGACTGCTTCTCTGGCAGCTGTTGAAGAAAGAAAGGTTCCTCCCTCTGCGCTGAAGCGCTCTAATCATGTTTTTGCGGCCAAAATTATTCAACGATCCTGGCGGCGTTATGTTCGACGAAAGATCCTAACAGACTTCTCGATGCTCGAGTTGAACCTCGTTCGGGCTAAGGTGCTCTCTTTCGAGGAATTAACGCAATTCATTTCAGACCAACGTACTACTTCTGTCACGGCCTCGATCCTCAAATACCTTGGAGCTCTCGACGCTGATCAAGACGATGCCGGAGTGGTCCGCATCTTTCTCAGCAGCTATCTGATCATCGCACATCCTGTTCAAGCATTCAGCCACGGGGGCAACCAGCCGCAAGAACAAGAGCTGCTGACAAAAGCTAGCTCACTCATCCAGGGTTTTGATGCTTGTATCGCGGTCATGTCTTCTGAATCACGCACCGCGCCGTTTCAGCAATCCAGAGAAGCCTTTTCCTTTGCACTCAACGACTTTTTGTCGACTTTCCACGCCTGGAAGAGTCAGGACCTTGGTGTTCTGGTTGACATCATGGTGAATTCTTTCGTGAATTTGGATTTGATCATACAAGCTACCAAGGACGATCACGACGGTCATGTTGCCGAGGACTATCTGGATGCTGTTCGTCAGGAGCAAGTAAAGCTTCTTGCTCGCCTGAAGAGGCTTGCGGGTCCTGAGCAAGCTCTCTCGAGAGTAAGAGTCGCTGTGAGGAAAGCTAGGAAGCAGCGGGCGATCGAAAAGCGACAGAAAGCAATTGAACAAGTCCCTCGAGCGTCGACCCCTGGCCATGAAAATGCAGACACGACTTCAGGGGCTTTGATGACACCTCCTGCCACTCCTAGAGCTTCTCATTCGGACCAAGCTGTAAGAGCGCCAGTCCTTGCCCACAGCCTGTCCCAGATCATGACTGTCCTACCATCAAATCGTGAAATCGCACACGAGATTTTGATTAATGGTAGCTTCGAGGTGCAGCAACGGCCCTGGACCGAGGCACGAAAAGCGCTGATGGACACTCTTCGAAGCAACATGCGCGATGCTATGCAAAGTGGGAACGTTGAAGCTAGCACGCGATGGACTCAATCCATGGTCTCTCTCATCCGAGACAAATTGATGAACTTGATCAGTTCGCGTCATCCTCTTTACTCAAGGGTCGATGGCTTACTGGATCCAACCTTGATCAGCCAACAACTTCATCACGGCATGTTATCCTTCAGTTCCTTCTTTCAGAATATGTCGGAAATCATTGCAAAGATTTGCTCTCCCGGCCGAGATGAACTGGTTCGAGCTTTCTCCACAGATACCAGCAGCGACACAATTGACCGTGTCTTTGAGCTCATCAACATCATTGATCTAATGACCTTGGATCATATCAACTTTCAATTCCGCCTGGCGTCACAGGCGGTCACCGAGCACGGTCACGAGCACGAGATGGCATCTTTCGAGAAAGATCTTCAGCACGGTGTCCATGCCCTGGGGCGTACGAAGCAGTGGTGGACGAACGCCAAGTCGGCTATAAGCGCTCAGAACCCACCGGCAAATACCATATACGCAAAGGCCCTGACAGACCTAGTCCTACGCAATTCACATTTAGGGGCGAACGATTTCCCAGAAACACTTCAGCTTGACTACGTCCGTCTGCTCGACTTGAGAGCCCGAGTTTTTCACATGGTTGCCATTTCGTCAATTCTCCTCAGCACCAAAATCCGGCTCAGGCGCAACAGGGAGTCGCTTTGGATGAATGATGCCGAACGTCTTATGTCGCTGGATCTTTTGACAGTGGACCTGAACCGGGTTGTTTCACTTGTCGAGTCCTCACATATGATGCCCGAATCTATCAAAACTGGTTTGTCTAATTTTGTTGGACGAGTGCTGCCTTCTGCGGCTGCCGCAGCCAGAAATGCTTCCGCAGCGGAGCAAGCTCGACAAGATGCCATGCATGGTCATGACACGAGTGGCTCGATTGAAGTCTGCAACGATGATATCTTTAGCGAGCAAATTGCAAGTTTCCTCCTGAAGTCTCTGCGAGAGCACGTGTTTACAAGGCTGTCCGCTGCTGGCACAGCCGAGCGGGTAAGAGTGACGACGGGTGCAGCAGAGGTCTTGGCCAGGGCAGGAATGCCTGAGTTCGTGACCGAGGTCAACCGTCTTGTCGACTCTCTTGACAAGATCCGTGCGGTAGACTTGAAAGCCCACGAAAAATGGTACGACCAGATTGCGGCCGAGGTTGCTTGAGAAGTACAATGAATATAACGGCTGCACGTTTGATGGGCGAGTGATATAAGTACATATATGTGGAGTTGGAATTCTGGTTTTACATGGTGAATGACATGCTGCATTGCTTTCTGGACTGGCTGTGTAGAGTATACATATCTCGACGAGACTGCTATTGAATTTGGACCGTACATAAGTACACTTTAGGACTGAGCAGACACAACGTCACTCAATGAATATGACTAGACCCCACGGGTTCTACATTCATTACTAGAGCAAAAAGATGCGCGACACCATTCCAATATTGCGTGATTATGAAGGTTTCGCTTGAGCAATAACTATCGAACCACCGTGGGCGGGTAGGTGGGTGCCTAACATTACGGAAGTTTAACGGACCGCTCCACGGGCGCGGGCATTAGATTTAGCTATGATAGTGCCTAGAATTCGCGAGTTGTGCTTGCCGATGGCGGCACCTTAGGCGGCAAAGGTTTTTGGATCTAGGCTGTGCCTGGATAGCCTGGATAAGCCTATTGAGACGCAGCTGCGAACCGAACCTTGAAATCTTCAAGCTCGGCATTGAACCTGAATATCTTTGGGCATGACTTCCCCTCCCTCTTTCTGGCGCGGAAGCAGCCATGGTCCTCACTCTCCTTGTCTTCACGGCTTCGCCCACTGCTCATTGTGGCTTTTCTGGGTCGGGTGTCATTCGCTCTCGTGGCGAGATGAATAGAACACGAGATCAGGAGCTCACGTCTACTTCATGTTTTCAACTCACAGTTGACAAGTTCTGATTCTTCCGCAAGATCACCACAACCCAGACAGCATTCTCTCAGAAGACGTGCATAGCAGCTCACAAAAAATGTGGTGGTGGACCATCTGTGTGATCCTGGCCGTCTACAGCTTTGCCTCCACCTGGCGCTCGTACTGGCGGCTGCGTCATTTCAGAGGCCCTCGTCTAGCAGCACTCTCCCACGCTTGGTACATTCGAGCAGCTCTCAGTGGAAAGGCTCATTTGTACTTGTCTGATGTCTGTACAAAATATGGTACGCTGAAATGCATTGCAAGTGTCAAGCCAGGTGAAAGCTAAACAACACTGTAGGTTCGATCGCTCGCATTGGACCAAACACGCTTGTTACCTGCGACGAGGACCTTATCAGGAAGATGGCCGCGGTAAGATCCACTTACTCGAGGGCAGATTGGTACCGGGCCTTCAAGTTCGACGCGGACCGTGAGAATCTCTTCTCGGAGGTAGACGAAGAGAAGCATATCAAAATGAAAATGCGGGTGACAGCTGGGGTACGTACCTTCTCGCATTTGCTGCCGATCCAAAGACGGCGAACGCATGCTGATGTTGCTCTTTCTCAGTATTCAGGCAAAGAAAGTCCCCAGCTCGAGTCCGATGTTGATCGTGTTTTATGGACATTGATCAAGCTCATCAAGACCAAGTACATAAGCAGAGGCCCCAACTTAAAACGACTAGAATTTGCCAACATCATCCAGTTCTTCACGCTCGATGTTATTGGTTCTCTTAGCTTGAGTCATGAATTTGGATTTCTCGAGGAGGACAAGGATCAGTACGAGTATGTGAAGACCATGGAAGACAACGTACCCGTCATGAATTTTATGGCCGCCGTCCCGATATTGTCCAGAATCATGCGGATTCCCGCTGTCCAGCGAGCAGCTCTGCCTACGGTCAAGGATCGGGTAGGCATGGGCCGAATCAAAGCTGTGGCAAGAGATCACATTGCTCGCCGGTTTGGTCCAGACAAGGAAACCAAACAGGACATTACTCAAAGTTTCATCAAGCATGGCCTCACTCAAGCTGAGATCGGCGACGAATCTCTGCTTCAAATTCTAGCAGGCAGTGACACAACTGCAACCATCATCAGATCGGGCTTAATCAACATTGTTTCCAATGCCCAGATCTACAACAAGTTGCAAGCTGAATGCGATGATTCCGGCGTGCCCCTTGGCGAGATCATCTCCTACGGACGGGCCCTGGAATTGCCATTCTTGAATGCTTGTCTAAACGAATCGTTGCGCTATCATCCAGCAGCTACAGGTTTGATGCCGCGCAGAGTTGGACCACGAGGTGACACGCACAAGGGCATATATCTCCCACCTGGTACAGAAATTGGATTCTGCGCGTGGAACGTGTACAAGCTGAATCCGGCATACGGCCAGGACGCAGACGTTTTTCGGCCTGAGCGATGGACTGAGGCGACACCTGAGCAGCTGGCGAGGATGGAGAAGTCTCATGAGCTGATCTTTGGACATGGGAGATATAAGTGCATGGGGGAAAAGATCGCCCGCATTGAGCTGCTCAAGACTTTTTTTGAGCTGATGCGCAGATTCAACTTCAGCTTCCTCGATCCGACCAAACCCCTAGAGAAAGACCTGAACTATGGTCTGTTCATACAGAAGGGGATGTGGATGCGGGTGGAAGAGCGTAAGTAAAGACAGGAAGTTGTAGGTGTCCATCTCCGAAGTCCGTTGCCGCTTGTCGCCTTGACCGCCAATGTCGGATGCCTTCCGAACATAGTGAGGCGCACTGGACCTGGGTTCGAGTGCAAGGGTACATGCTGAGTGCAACATCCCGGTCTTGTCTGTCCACTCTGTTCTTCGACTCTTTCGAGGTAGAGGCACCAGAACGCCCCTTGTGTGACAGAGAATGCGGACATGTGCAGCACAAAGGTGACAGTCGTGCACATGGGGCGGAATGATTCATGATTTTCACACTTTGAAACGAGTCGCTCGAGTCCAGCTCTCTCGCATCACCATTGTCATCTGGCTCTTCTCCATTGATCATCATGTCTGCAGTGTCCCTCTCTGCCAAAGTTCGTAATCACCAACAGGATGTTTTCGCTTGGGGAACACCAGGATGCTACATCCGCGCCTCGAACCCTTCGGCCTCCTGGAGTTACTAGTGAGTTTACTAGTGCAGGTTCCCCCGGCGCCACATGCATCGATTGAGAGTTTCAGTTAGGGTTACCGCCGGCTAGGCTAATGTTAGGGGCCTACCAGGGCTGTTTTCTCACCCTATGCTTCAGCCCTTCGAGGGCAGCACACACGTCCACGGGTCACAGGCTTGATGGAATGGTAAATAGCACGTCCTACTAATCCCATGAGGCGCCCCGCTCTCTTGGACAATGGTCTATCCATGACCGTTGCTGGTGCCTGAGACATCACATAGTCCTTGTCTTCATGGAAACTGAGGGTTCTAATGGCTAACGCTCATGAATACGTCAGATTGGTGTATTCCTCCAACCCAAGGAGCATTGCAGCTGTGATCATGGCTGACAATGAACTGGACTCGAAAGGATCGGACCCAACATCGGAAAGTGTAAGTGATTCGGGAAGGAGCAAATGCCTTGGAAACCCCATTGCTCGTCTGCGAAACATACTTTGGAACTCGAGGAAGGAGAGCTGATGGTGATTCCCCACGGCAGGATCATGATACCGACGACTCGTGCCTTCTCGACGACGTGACCGAGTTCACTTCGTCCGTGCGCTCGTCCATCTTCAGGCACAAGTACGAGAACGGCCGACGATACCATGCCTACAAGGAGGGCAAATATTTCCTGCCGAATGACGAGCCTGAGCAGGATCGTATGTACTTGCAACACCGCGCCGGCTACTTGGCTCTCAGGGAGAGCAATTACCTCTGCCCGCTGCCGACGAATCCGCAACGTATTCTCGATCTAGGGTGCGGTGATGGGGTGTGGGCCATTGCCATGGCAGACAAGTTTCCCGGGGCGGAGGTCACTGGCTTGGACCTGAGTCCTATTCAACCAACCTGGGTGCCTGTGAATGTCAAATTCGAGATTGATGATGTCGAGGAGCCGTGGACGTTCGAATACAACCACTTTGATTTGATTTTCAGTAAACTCATGTTGGCGGGCAGCGTGGGTTGGATCCCGAGGTATTTCGAACAGGCGTACAAGTGAGTACCAATCTCAAACATGGCGGCCTCCTCGTCCTGGTATTCAGTAATGCTAATGATTCTTGCTTACCTGTGCCAGACACTGTCGACCAGGCGGCTACTTCGAGATACAAGAACTCCGGGCCGAAATCTGCAGTGACCACAGCACGATCCCCGAGGACAACAGCATCAAACAATGGTGTCGGCTCATGTGTCAAGGTATCAAACTCATGGACCGACAGCTCGATATCGACTTTGACGAAATCGCCGACATGATGCGCGCGGCCGGCTTCGAGAATGTCACCGTCATCGCTTACAAGCAACCCATCGGGCCCTGGCCGCGAGATCGCACGCTCAAGGAGTCTGGCATCACCCAGCTCGTCGCCATGATGGAGGGATTGGAGAGCCTCAGTCTCGCGGTGTTTTGCCGTTGTCTAGAATGGCGGAAAGACGATCTCGACGCGTTGCTGGAGCGAGTGAAGGCCGAGTTTCGTGACGGGAAGGCTTGCTACTACTGGCCTGGGTGAGTGGTCGTGTTTTCCTTGGTGGTCTTGTGCTTTCTCGCCTGGCCATTGCCATGAATGCCCCAAGTTTTGCTGACTAGTCGCAAACACAGGGTTGTTATCTACGGAAGAAAGCCCATCAACCCTCCTGGCTCTCCGCGACCTTTATCTGTCACTTGAGAAGATTTCTTGCTTTGGCGATACCTGACCTGCCTCCCCTCCTTCTCCTTCTTCTGCAAAACGATCTCCCCCAAGGACCGCGTTGCCCTCCGACATCCTCTCTTATTTTCATGGCCCGACCGGAGTAAAATGAATGCTTCTTTTTAAAAAAAAAACGGCTGAGAAGAAACAGCCGAAAAAATAGATGGCTACGAAAAGGGATGCTTGCCCGGATACACAAGAGCTAGGCTTTGGGAAATGTCATATTTGAAAACGAGGATTTTGGCTCCTAGGACCATTAGTGCCTACGTTATCAGACCATCTGGGAAAGATGTTGGTTCATCGGGAACAGGTCCCCTTTGCGGCACGGAGAGACTTCGTCGCCATGGCGGGTCATTGTCATTGTCATTGTCTTGCGCGATACCACTTGTTTTACGCTTGTCGTCGCCAGACTTGTTTGTTTTATGCCCTACTGTATTGAGGTGCCCGTTGGCCAGGGATGACTTACTCAGTGTTCCCCTCAAGACCCACGGTGACTCCGAAGAGGCAGGGCGCGTAGCTAGCGAAGACTTTGAGTCTGGACGGCCTGGGTCGGTCTGCGAGTCCAAGACCGGCACTGGCAGCCTGGTCTGTGTAAGGGGAAAAAAGAGCTTTGGCGTTCCGTAAGGCGGTTATGCTTGGATTTGGACAGGAAGGTGTGGAAGCTCACTTATGTAGGTAGCATTTAATTGCTTTAATATAGGAAAAGGGCTCGGGATGTAGCATAAAATTTTTTCGCCCATTGAGATGGACGATTTTGTGCGAGATTGGTTTTGGTATCAAAACTTGAAGTACGTTGCAGATCGTTTCAGATAGCATGTCACAGAACCAGGAAACTCTGCCCACGTGCAATTTCCATCCACAATTCCTTCTCAAGACACGTTTCCACACCGTCGTTGAACCTCTGGTGTCCGTCCAGTGTGCTTCGCGTTGAAAAACTCGGGAAAAATATACGAGAGTCAGAACTGACCGCTTTAAGCCCCGTCCAAATTCCTGACATGGCCATTGCCTCCTCAAGGCCTGGGTGTGTCGAATGATTTGATCCCCCGCCTGCCTATGTGCCTGCTTCGTCGCTTCCCGGGCCTCTCTTCCCCCTTCCTGAGTCTCGGGAATCAGTTCAAATACTTCCCAAACCAGTCGGTCGCCTGCTTCGCGGCATCGTAGTAGTTCTGCATATCCTGCTCGCGGGCCTTGACGCAGAAGCCGTGGATGGCGCCTTTGTAGATCTTGAACTCGTAAGGAGGCGCACCGGCGGCGGAGGGCTCGCCAAACGCCGCGCGAAACTCGGCCTCGGTCTTCTCGGCGATTTCGGCTTTGAATTGGATGTCCTTCTCGGCGACGGCGACGGAGTAGGGGACCTTGAAGGCCTTGACGCTGTCGAGCATGACGGGCGTCTTCTCCTGCACCATGTACGAGGGGTGTCCGTTGAACTGGGCGTCGATGAGGGGGTCCGTGCCGCCCTCGACGACCGGCTCCGCGCACAGCTTGGTCGACGGCCACGCGCCCCAGCAGAATCCACACACGCCGAGTTTCCCACCCGCGGGCAGGTCGGCGCGCACGTCGCGCGCGTACTTCAGGATGGCGGCGTACTCGTTCTTCGGGTGGCCGAAGAGCATGAACGGCACGACGTGGGGCAGGATCGTGAACACGGTCCAGATCTTCGGCAGCGCGTTGGTCACGCCAAAGGGGGTGGCGATGATGTATTCGACGCCCTCGAGCACCGAGGCCGGCATGCCGCCGTTGCGCACGACGTCCGGGAACAAGACGCGACAGCCCGTGGCGCTGGCGTACTTGTCGGCGAGGATCTTGTTGTTGACCAACTTGTGGGAGAAGCCGTCGGGGAGGTAGATGATGGTGGATTTGGAGCGGTCTGGGTCGCTACCGCCTGCGATGTAGGTTTTGATGCCATAGAGCGTTTCAACTTTTCCGGTGGGTTCGGCGTGCGTGTGCACGGAGCCCTTGAAACAGTCTTGACAGGACATGGTGATGGGATTCTTTCTTTTCTCTTCGGAGTGATTGATAGTCGGCAGACGTCAATGTCTGTTCAGAGCACTGAGGGGTAGGAAGTCAACTGTCACATGTAGACGGGCCTAACTTTGAAGGTTTGAAACGGCACTGATTGATTGACTGACTGATCGACTGACTGACTAACTGATTGTGTCGACACTTGGACAAGATACAGGTGCACCGCAGGTGTCAAAGACGCGGCCTTAAGTACACATCTGGGCCTAATCGGTATCTTGTGTGACTCAACTTTGACTTCACGGCCGAGACGTTGGTTCATCTTAAGCATATATAGGTAGCGTAGCGCACCATCTTTGCCCTGTCACAGCTTTAGCAGACACCCGGGTGAATTGTGGACTCATGATTGGGAGGAGGCCGTACGGATAGTGACGGCAATTGGTACGGATAGCAAAGATACAGCAAGTACCAAAGCTAAGTTGAGAGCTCGCAAAGATAGCTGTCTCGGGATAGGTACTGTACGAGTCGGCCGAGTATCTCATTTTCGATCGCCTTGAGATCTCTTAGCTAAGGTGCTTGAGGCTGCTTAAGGCCTGTAGGCTCCTCCCTAAGTGATCCAATAGGGGCAGCAGGATGCGCTGCAGCCCGCCGCCGATCACGCAAGGTTGCGCCGCGCCGACTCGGAAGACGATGACTCCCACACGCCGAGATTTTTCTCACTGGGGGAGGTCGGAGTGATATTTCACGTTCTGTCTGCTGGGACTATCAACAGACCGCGTAATGACTTGTTCCTTGCATGGGCCGACTCGCACGATCTGACCAAAAGTCTAGCGAGATTGCACGGCACCTGGATAGAGGCTTCGAGGAGTAGCAAACGAGGGAAGGGGAAGAAGAAGAAGAATCATCGAATCTGATACTGCCCAAACAGAAAATCCCTCGTCATGGTACGACCCGTCTGTCTCATTTCCATTCCCCCATGCCCTAGAAAGAATTCGTCCATCTAACAAACCACGCCTCGTTTGCTGCGCGGCCCGTCCAGCCTCACGCCGACCACACCAACTTCTCCTCTCCACAGACCAGGGCGACAGCCTACGCGCAACTCCTGTCGTCCTTGACCTCCCTCGTGGAAGACCAGCGGAACTGGGTGTGCAATCTAGCAAACGCGGCTTCCCTGCTCTGGCACATGTACCACTCACTGCCCGCGGCCGTCTCGTCCGGCGCCAGCAGTGTCAACTGGGCGGGATTCTACGTCCTCGACCCGTCGGCGCCCGAGAAGCGCTTGATCCTGGGGCCGTTCATGGGCAAAGTCGCTTGTCAGACGATCGTTCTCGGCAAGGGAGTTTGCGGTACCGCTGCCGCAGGGAGGGATGGCAGTGGGAAAGGCGAGACGCTGCTGATCAAAGACGTCGAAGCGTTTCCCGGCCACATTGCATGCGATGGTGATTCAAAGAGTGAGATTGTCGTGCCGATTCGGGCGCGTGGCAAGGTAAGTTCTTCCACCCCTAGAAACGTGCTCGCTGTTGAAAAGACGCCCATTTCGAGTCTCCATTCGCTTAAAGATTGACGTGTAAGATAGGTGGTTGGAGTCATTGACATCGATTGTGCCGAGCTTGATGGCTTTAACCAAGACGACCAAGAAGGACTCGAGGCCCTCGCACAGCTACTGGGAGAATCTTGCGATTGGTAACGAGTCTAAATCCCAAAGCACAGCTCAAAGGCCCTTTCAATCTTGATTCTTGGGTATCTTGAACAACTCCTCGCTGAAAATGCTATCTAGTGACCTCCCAGGACACATTCGTCCAGCACGACACAGTGTCCATCCTTCAGTAAACTTTTCTCCCATTTTCACATTAGACATGGAAAACCCGGTTGCATTCCCCACCTCGCCCAGTCTGATCATAGCTGAGAAGCCCATATTTTCATTTCTCATAAGATTATTGACCTCATTTCGTAACACGGTTTTTGAGAGGTTGAGATTCGTCACGTCCTTCACATCTGCATATTGGCGCCTTCTTTGAAATTTGCACCGGCTCTGGAACTCTTGATAATTCGAGAGACCTGCTCTTCAAGCTCATCCCAGTCGTCGGTCGCAACCTTGGTCATGTGTGTGTTGAAGTATTTTTGGATTTCCATCAACTTGTCCCAGTCCCCTCGGCTGCTGATGAATGTCACGGCGACACCAACACGTCCAAATCGGCCTGTTCTTCCAATACGGTGGAGATATGTCTGGGGATCGGCGACGTAGCGGCCACCACCTACAAACTTGTCCGGAACATCATAGTTGACCACCATCGACACTGATTGCACATCGATACCACGGGCGAGCACGTTGGTGGTGATAAGGACCTTGGCGTGGCCCATGCGGAATGAGTCAATGATGACATCGCGTGCTGCACCATCATAACCACCAGTGAGGGACACAACCTTGTGTCCTTCAGCAGTCATGCGTTGTTCGATCTGGGTCGCCGTCTCTCGGGTCTGCATTTGAATTAGCCTGTGACTTGCCCATGACCAAACGACTACACACCTTGACGAAGATGATGGAGGAGCCAATCGTCATCAATCCGTAAAATTTCACCAAGACATCATACTTGGCTTGGTCACTGTCACAGTCGAGATAGATTTGCTTGATGCCTTCGACCGTCAAGTCCTTGTGCTGGAGTGTCATTTGATTAGCCCCAGGAGCAAATGTCTGAGCATATTGAACCACGTTGTCCGGGAAGGTGGCAGAGAAGAGGACAATCTGGACGTCCTTGGGAATCATCCTACAGGGTTATTAGCATGAGCTGAAGCAACGGGAAAAGGAGGAAGCCTTACGACTTGACGCGGATGCACTGGTCACCAAGACCTTGCTGATCCAGCATGTTGTCGGCCTCATCCAGGACCAAAATCTTGAGCTGTCGCAGGTCCATAGTCCGCTTCCGAGCCATATCCATGACTGTGCCGGGAGTACCAACAACGACTGACGCTTCAATTCTACGGGAGCGTGCAGCAGCGTCCTGTGGAACAGCAGCTTCAACGATCAATCCATCAACAAACGAACCCATGACCTTCACCACACCGACAATTTGCCTAGCAAGCTCTCGGCTGGGAGCCAGCACCAATGCCTGCGGAGTCTTGCACATAGCTTCGGTGCTAAGATTTAGACGATGCAGAATGTTCAGAACGAAAGCTGCGGTCTTGCCAGTTCCAGATTGTGATTGACCGATGAGATTTGAAGGAGGATTCATCAAAAGGAGAGGAAGGGTCTTTTCTTGGACTTTGGAGGGCTTTCGGAAGTTCATGTTGGTGACTCCTTTGAGGATATTTTCGCTCCTGCATGCTGGTCAGCGCCATGAGACAGGTTCGGAACAAAGACCGACTTACAGTCCCAGGTTTTCGAAAGAAGTAGCGGAAAAGAGAGGGTTGTTTGGGTCTGCCTGCATGTCGGCCAACTTGACCTCGACCTCAAATTCTGGTTCTTGCAGCTCTGATCCACCAAAAGGTTCTGTAGCTCCATCGACTTGTCCGTCTCCTGCTGCTGTCGCCTCTGGCTTCTTGCCGTTGCTGTCAATGATTTGAGGAGGGGTTTCATTTGCAGGCGAAGCGACTTCGTCCGCCCAAGAAGTCACTTCGGGTTTGGAGATGCGGTCGGCGAGGCCGCCGGCGGCGGAGGGTGCTTCTGACATGGTTTTGGATTGACGGAATGAGAAGGAAAGAATCGGGAGTCAGAAGAAGGTGTTGAGGGAGGGAAGGTGGGTTGCTTCAGTGGTGAGATGATTTTGAGAAGCAGTAGGTGAGGGGGGCTCGAGAGAAGAGGCAGGGAGAAGATGAGCGAAGAGAAACCACTGTTGCGGATCAGATGCACCGCAGAAGAATCCCTTGGCGAACGCTTCTTCTTGGAGATCTTCAAGACCTTTGTGTTCAATAGCAACCCAAGTGAGGCAACAATGAAATTGTAAAGTGAGAACAATGTGAGGCTGCGCTGATTGGAATGGCCAAAAAATAATAGCCAGGAACCAGGCTGTGAGGGACGAGGCTGCCACTTGCGTACTCCAATTGACGAGTGCGGGGTCAGCACCAGGCCAAGAGTTGCACCAGTTCTGATTCCTCAGGCGCCTCCAGGCGTAGTAATGCCTAATTGCGCCTACGCGGGCACCCAGTGCCACCCCAAGCGGGAACGTTGCCCTTATTGCCTGATGTGTCCACCGCCGTGGCTTCCCCGCCAATGGCTTGAAGCGCTTGCGCGGTCCATCAGATGCGTACGAGCGTCTGCGAGTGTCGTTGCACTGCACTAAGATCGAAAGAAATCGGAGACACTCAATCTGCCTTTACAATTAGTTCCTCTGGAATATGGAATGATGCCTCTGTTCTCTAGCGTGCCTGACTGCCTGCGTTTACAATGGCTCAAGTCGCGAGTGTCAGTTTTGGCGCCGAACTCAAGGTCAGTCTACTGCCCGTTGTTCCCTTCTGACGCCGGCTAATACTGGTTTAGGACGGCTACAAACCCGTCGACAATTGGGTGAACTTAGGAATCACCTGGCTCACAGAGATCCAAGAATTCTACCAAGAACGAGCGACGATAGAAAAGGAATACAGTGCGAAGTTGACTGCATTGGCGAAAAAATATTATGACAAGAAATCAAGAAAGTCCAGCAACCTCAGCGTGGGCGACAATCCAGCGCTGACGCCGGGTTCCCTGGAAGCTGCCTCGTTGACAACATGGACAACTCACCTGTCGACTCTTGAGGCGCGCGCGAACGAACATGCCAAGTATGCCCAAGACCTCACGAGCCAAGTTGCCGTCCCGTTGGAATACAATGCCAGAAAACTTGAAGAGCTGAGAAAGAGCCATGCCGATTACAACATAAAACTCGTCAAGGAGAGAGACTCGTCGTACGGAGATCTCAAGAAACTGAAGCAAAAGTACGACGCAGTTTGTCAAGAGGTCGAGAATCGGAGAAAGAAGGCCGAATCATCCATGGACAAAAGCAAGGCGCAAAGCACATACAACCAGCAATTGATGGAAATGAACAATGTCAAGAACACCTATTTGATCGGTATCAATGTGGCCAATAAGATGAAAGAATGCTACTACCACGAGTACATTCCAGAACTGTTGGATTCGTTGCAGGATTTGAACGAAACCCGCGTCTCCAAGTTGAATTCGATATGGCTGGTTGCCGCTGCTCTTGAAACCAATACCTTGAAACGAAGCATTGATCACGTTGCACATCTTTCGAGCGAGATTCCTAGGAACAACCCAAGTCTTGATAGTAACATGTTTGTCCGGCACAATGCTGTTCAATGGCAAGAGCCGGCTAACATGGGTTTTGAGCCCTCTCCTGTGTGGTTGGACCAGGACAACATGATGACGGATGAGGCCTCCAAGGTCTTTCTTCGCAATATTCTGTCGAAGAGCAAGCCGCTCATCAACCATTTGAAGACGGAAGCCGCCACGAAACGAAGAGAACTGGACAATGTCAAGCAGGCACGGCAAAATATTCGAGATGGCAAAGATAAACGCGACGAAGTTGCTTGTGTGGTCCAACAATTTATGGTTCAGGAGGACCTTCATGCCATAGAGCGGAAGCGACTCACGGCCGAGGTAGAAACATCTACAATCACCTCAGTCGTAGGCGACCTTAGCATGTACGGCAAGAGTCATGCCTTCAAGTCTGAAACCTTCAAGATCCCTACAAACTGTGACCTCTGTGGTGATCGTATATGGGGCCTGAGTGCAAAAGGCTTCATATGTACTGACTGTGGATTTACGTGTCATAGCAAGTGTCATATGAAAGTACCTGCTGACTGTCCGGGAGAACAAACGAGGGAAGAGAAAAAGAAACTCAAGGCCGAGCGACAAGCTGCTGCCCTGGCTGCTCAGGAAGCGCCTCCTCCACCTGTTTCAAACGGCGCTTCTGGTCCTCCGACCTTGACACGACAAGATACAATGAATAGCTTGTCATCTGGCTATGCCGCGAGTGCCACAAGATCATTATCCGGCGGAGTTGCAAGGCAAGCTACATCGGATGACCAGATAGGAAGTTCGCCACTCACAACAGTGACTTCAAACCCGTCGTCGGTGACAGCTCCGGCTGCAAGACGGAATAGGATTGTTGCGCCGCCTCCGACAGCCTACGTTAGTGCGCCTGTTGCAGACTTGGCGTCAAACGGAAGTGCCCAGCCGAGAGGTAAGATGCTATATGCCTACGAGGCGAGAGACGACGGCGAAGTCTCTGTACCAGAAGGTACCGAGGTGAGAATTCTAGAGCCCGACGGTATGTGTGCCCAAGTCGTGTTCGTCACAATACACTGACCCAACTCGCAGACGGTGGCTGGACTAAAATCCATGCTGGATTGGGTAAAGAAGGCGTGGTTCCCACGGCGTACCTTGAAGAACTCCCTACTCCTGCAAGCACGCCCGCACATGAACGTCCACCGTCACTATATTCGAATTCGAGTGCTTCTTTGGCTTCATCGAACGTTGCGGCCGGTGGCAAAAAGAAGCAAGGACCAGCAGTGGCACCGAGACGCGGAGCCAAGAAGGTCAAATATGTCGAGGCATTATACCCGTACACTGCCCAGAGCGACGCTGAATTTGACATGGCAGAGGGCGAGAAATTCATCCTCATCAGCATGGGCACTGGAGATGGCTGGGCGGATGTGGAAAAGAATGGTGAGACGAGGAGTGTACCTGCGAATTACATTCAGGAGGTATAGACGGTGTTTTGGAGGGTTTTTGAACGAAACAAACTAGGCCAAGAAAACACTGATGAGCTTGCTGACGACTGCATAGAACTTGGTATTCATGATTTTGTCATTGTCGTTGAGCTGGCGCAAGCAGCATTGAAGCACCTGGTGCAGGGTTTACTCAAAACCAATTCTTCCTCTTACAACTTTTGCAATGGATAACGCCAATATAACGCCTTCAGCCCTATCCAAAAATTGAGCAAGGCAGGATACGAGATTTGATCGAGAAATACGAGAGATCCATCCAGCCCCAAGTGTTTCTCGCTTGAGGCGCCGCGTCATTGGTCAACGAACGCCTCGATCGCAAATATGTTTTCATTTCTTTCTGTTCTGCTTTCCACATCTCTTTTCAGCTCGGCTTTTCAGGCTAATCGCCTTCTAGTCTATTGGACCAAGGTGCACTTTCATGGTTTCAGTAAGTCAGTCGTCGCCTGTGCCAAGAAAGCCTCTTTGACCCTGAACACGAAGACAAGGCGGACTCGAGGTCTTTTCACCACAGTAGCCTTTGGATTGAGAGAAGCTCATGACTACTCAAGCTTAGAAATTGCTTGGCTATGTGAAGCGAAGCCTTCGAATCTAAGCCCGCCGCCGCCCCATGGAAGAGACTGGCCAAAGAGCCATGAAGCAGATTGTCGGCAGTTCTGCCCACATGGTACTTGTCTTCTTGTTCTGTTTGGCTTCCGCGTGAGAGGATACGAGTGTCTTTGGCGGCCCCAAGGACAGGAGAAACCGCAAAAGTTAATCCTGTCCAGGCGTCCGCCGGTGCCATCGAAAGATAAGTACTGAGGCTGTCCAGGATGCGACCACTCCAATCCAAAACCGCTCAGTGTACATTTCTCCCTGAAATTGTGCTTTTTGCTCTTCATTTGCAGTGCTGTCATCATCAGAAGCGACGAGATTAAGCCCGTTGAAAACAATACGAGCTCCCCCGAACGACTCGTCTCAATATGGCAGACACTACGGCCACTGTCACCGTACTTCAAAAAGCAACTGCGAAGACTATCCCAGTTAGCCCTATCACAGCTGCTCCGTCGCTGACACACCGACACGACCTTCGAAAAAGACAAGAGACAATTGGGTATGATACTTGCGGATGGGTCAATGGCGACCTCAGTAAGACATATGTTCCCTCACCAGATCAATTTAGAGCCCTTCACGCTCTCTCTTCCTCGCCTGACGTGGACTGACAAGACGAGATAGATACTCCTCTAGTTTGCGACTATCCTTATGTGGAACCTTGTCTTTGGAGTCCTGAATTGCACGCCGTGGGATGTTGTGGCGGTTCTGAAACCACGGATTGTGCCTGGTACACGTCGTGCGTGCCTTACTCGATGGTCAACAATGGGTGTGATTCGGCATGTCAGGCAAATTACATGAACACCGTCTGGTAGGTAGAAGCATTTCATCTATTCCCTATCGCATATCTCGCTTTCATCTGCAAGGCCTAAATGCCAGCCTCGTTGTCATGGGTCTCCGACTCTTCAGAACTGGAACTGACCGAATACCATAAAGTGACGAGGCGTACTCCCTCTGCGCAACAGCCACCTTCGGCGGTCCTGAAGGCTATACCTACCTTAGCTGCACCGACACTCTCGGTCCCACTGACACCATGATGATCACGTACTACGGCGGCAACGGTAGCAACATCGTCGGGCTCCCACGCTACTTCTCGGACTACTGGTTCAGCAGCACCGCTACCGCCACCGACTCATCATCTACATCGAGCCCGTCCTCTGACTCTGACAGTGACGACCTAGGCGATACGGTGTCCTGGTTTTCCGATCACAAGGGCATCCTCATCGGGGCGATCGCGGGCTTTGTGGGTCTGATCTTCATCTTGTTCGTGGCGTGTTGCTTTCTCCGTAGACGCAAGGCCAGGTCCGCCTACACACCCGCGAATCAACATGGCAACGTGTACACCCTTCCTTCTCCCAGCGTGCAGGCGCAGCCGTATCCCCAATCCCAGGAAGGGTATCCCATGATGCAGTATGGTGGAGGATACGGGCAGCAGCAGACCGAATACGGCCACGATTATGGCCGCGTGTACGTGCAGCCTAGCAAGTGAAGCGAAGGACTCCAAGAGTCGATCAAGGGATGAGCGAGCGAGCGGCTAGGCTAGGTGTTTGATTGACTGCTTTGATCGATTGCTGTCAAGCTGGGTACTGGACCCAGCGGGTGACAGGTGTCAATGACGAGATTCCAAATAGCAAAACTTGACAGCCTCGCGGAGATTCTTTGACTCAAAACGGAGAAACTGAGGAATTTTTGCCATTTGGGAATCGTGATTGCTGCTGCTCGAGCTTAAGCAGCCTGGATTGAAATAAATCGATACAGTGCTTCCCGATTCTGGTCAACGTTACGGACACATTGCGATTGTTTTTCCCCCATCGCTAGTGGATGCACTACTTTAGATCTAGCCTAGCAAACCACGCATAAGCACATTTCGTCCGAGTACCACGGTGTAATGTGGGTGCATGCTTGTAAAGACGTTAATACAGTCAACATTATACCTTCAGTTTTAAAATACATTCAAAAAGCGGTAACCTGATGTAGGGTCTTCCCGTATAGTTCTACAGCCAGTGTCTGGTGGTGGCCTAGGTGCTTGCCCGCAAACACCTTCAGAATCTAGATCTGCGCTGCATGTCGTTTGACTCGTTGCACTTGCCCTGTTGCCGAAGCATGTCTGCCAGGTTGCTCATACTGGTTAGTGTGTCGGGATGCTCCTCGCCCAGCACCTTCTTCATTAGATCCAACGTCTGTCGATGTATCTACGCCGCCTTCTCATACTCTCTCTGTTGCTGAAGCACGATTGCCAGGTTATTCATGCTATTCAGTGTCGACGGATGCTCCTCGCCGAGCACCTTCTTCGTCAGACCTAACTCCTGCCGATGCATCTGCTCTGCCTCCTTATGCTTTCCCTGCTGCCGAAGCACGATTGCCAGGTTATTCATGCTATTCAGTGTCGACGGATGCTCCTCGCCGAGCACCTTCTTCTTTAGACCTAACTCCTGCCGATGCATCTGCTCTGCCTCCTTATACTCTCCCTGTTGCTGAAGCACTACTGCCAGGTTATTCATGCTGTCCAGTGTAAACGGATGCTCCTCGCCCAGCACCTTCTTCATTAGATCCAACGTCTGTCGATGTATCTGCTCTGCCTCCTCATGCTTTCCCTGCTGCCCAAGCACGATTGCCAGGTTATTTATGCTGTCCAGTGTCGACGGATGCTCCTCGCCGAGCACCTTCTTCGTTAGACCTAACTCCTGCCGATGCATCTGCTCTGCCTCCTCATACTTTCCCTGCCGCCGAAGCACGATTGCCAGGTTATTCATGCTAGCTAGTGTATCCGGATGTTTCTCGCCGAGCACCTTTTTTCTTAGATCTAATGTCTGTCGATACGTCTGTTCAGCATAGCCGTATTTCCCAAGTACGGCATGACTTTCAGCTATATTAAAAAGAAGCTCAATATCAGCTTGCTCACTAAAATCGTGCTCTTGAAAGCTGACCGCACTCAACGCGTGCGGCAGATACGGTCGCCACAGCTCCCGATTCTCGTGCTCTGGGAAGGGGAACACGTCCGCGAACCGCCGGATCGTCTTCCTCACCCAACAGATCAGCTGGCCTTCTGTTTGTAGCCAATTGCGCATCGCCAGCTGAACTAGTCGATGGACATCAAATGAGCGCTGGTCTTGTCTTTCCGTGATGAAGGCGTATGCTTTCAGCGTCCCCATCGCTTCGTCCACCTTGAGTTCGTCTTCGCCCTGCAAGAATAGCGACGAGGGAATCTCTTTGTCGACCATAAAGCAGACCATGCGCAAGATATCGGCGGCCTGTAGCCGATCTCGCAAAATATGGGTAAATGAGATCAACCACGTCGTTGCGATCGCGTTGTTCATTCCCGGGTAACGTCCTTGGTACTCACTCTCGTGACTCAGTAAGGCGATCAGCTGCTGATCGCTGGTGCGACAATGCTGGAGATACCGAACCGTCGTCATATTCTCCTCTGCCATGTACGCCGACGCCTGCTTAATGGCTAAGGGCAAATAGTTAAGGAGCTCCAGGAGGGCGTAGGTGCTGTCACGGTCGGATGTCTGACTTTCCGTCAAGTTCTTCTGCAGCATTTCGAGGCCTTCGGCGTCGCTCATGTTCGTCGCTATTATAGTGCTACGAGGTGAAATGTCCAGTTTCGCCACCGCTTTGTGGTTGCGGGTTGTAAAAAGAATCGACCCGTCAGGATGTGATGGCAGATAGTCGTACAATCGTATGCTGCCAAAGAGCAGCTCCACATCATCCATATTGTCGACCACCAGGAGCCACCGACCACATCCTCCGGCGCTCAAGGCGTTCTTGACCAATGACTTGACATCCGCCCCGTCTTCCTCAATCCCTTGTACCTGAAGCTTCTGACCAATCTCACGGTAGGCATTCTCAAAACTGGTTATATCCACCGCGGGCACCCAGAAGACCGAGCAGTGGGCATCTCGATCTCGAACGCGGTACGCCGCTTCCAGCGCCATCTGAGTCTTCCCCACGCCTCCCAGACCTTCGATGGCGGTACGCTGGCAGTCATCTTTCTCCACATCGGGAGGAATCAACTCGAGAAGTCGATCCATCATCTTGCGTCGTCCCACGAAGTCCCTATTTCTTCCGAAAGGAACCAGCCATTGACGTTGACAAGTCACCGGGAAAGCTCGATTTCTAAATTCTTCCCGCCGCTTCTGCTCGCGGTAGATAATAGCCCCACGTTCGTTGCATGTCGTGATGGCCTTATTAATCTGTATGTCGACTTTATTCGCGATGTCCATCTCGTTGCCAGTAGATGATCTTAAGAACATGCTAATTTCGTTATAACACTCCTCAAATGTTTCGATGTCCTCTTGGTCATCCTCGTATAGGTTTCTAAGAACTTTAAAGAAAAACCTTTGTAGATCAAGGAGATCTATGGTCGACTTGAGCTTGAGAACAACATTAGTATCTTTTAGAAAGGGCACATATTGCATAAGCTCGCCATTTAGTGCGATGGGAATGATTCCGTGACCCATCGCGCTGGTTCGCTGACACCTGACCTGCAGGAACGCAAGTTCAGTATGGACATGGTGAACTTGTCCAGTCTGTCGAAAAGATTTCATCACTTCCCGCATGTCTTCTTGCCGATGCTCAGGATGAATGCCTTGATCATATCCTTCGGCGCACAATCGTGCAATAGAGTCCATATATTGTGTACCGATTTCGCTTTCACAGTATTCTTGAAGCGTTTCAGAGCCACACAATAAAACCTTGTCAACACTACTAATGACCTCTTCGTCGCTTATACTGCCTGGAACCAGTGGCAGGAGGCAGATCTGATTAGAGAGGATGTCACGAACTACCTCACTCCCTTTTGGACGAGTCGACACCGCTGGGAGAAGGGAGCGATCGGAGAGAATCTGGGCTCCCACGAGCTTTAGCCATTTGATAAGATAATGGACACACTGGTCGTAGTTGTTGGCGGCGTTCGGTTTGTCATGCGCATAAACAAGGAAGATACTTGGAGAATGTGGAAGTCCATATTTATCCAGAGTCTTAAGCGTCTTGAGAATCTTTTCAAATGCTTTACTCACAGACCTTTTCATATATGTCAGTATACGACTTGCCCAGATTGTGCATGGTGGTGGAGTCGAGGTGGCGACTCAATACACTGTACATTTTGCTTATTTCTCTCCTCCTTTTGATTCTTTTGAGACAAGCATCCACTGCGGCCTCTTATATCGTCGATGGACGTGTATTCTCAAGTACAGATATTCAACATCGTCGCGGAGAGTCGTAGCACGAAGCGATGAGCACCAGGAGTTCTGCGGCTCCGCGTGCGGCGTGCGGCACTTCCGAAGGTAACAAGGCTGCGGTGGGAGAGGACAGAAGGCCAGACTGATGAAACTGATCAGATTGTGACGGCCAAAAACACTCACCGTCTTGAGCGGCTTCGAAGTGCTCAGCCGCGTCTGCCTGAACACAAGCTGCGGGCATTGCGCAGCCGCAACAAACAAGTCGTTCCCGACGTGTCATGTGAAGCGCTAACACTCTGAGGGATGATTAGTCACCATGTTGCCGCCTCTGCATCTTGGGTGGCATCATCGAAATGTGAAGCTGTCTTCAAAACGATACGAACCAAGGACGCTGTCTTTACAACATGAGCCCACATAATATCGTGGAATCCGATAGACTGAGCTAGACCATATCCGTAAAGGTCGGCTTACTAGAATGAGCAGAAAAAGATTTGCAATGTGTCCGGAATGATGACCACTTTCGGGAACGACTGTATGCGTTTTGGCAGGGCTGCGAGGTACTTTGGGGCTGAGAATTTCTCGAGATCTACGGCGGATCGGAGTCGCCACGGCGGGAACAAGAAACCCGAATGTCAAAACTGCTTTGGCAGCATCACATGCTTATTCTGGTGTCATACATTGTCATACACCATCGATCCCACGGCCACATCGCACCATCTCGATCACCATTCTTTGAAATGACCCGTGACGGGGCCCCACACCCACCACCGGAAATGCTTCCCGACATCCGATCTTGTGCTCGCTCGAGTTATTTGCTCCTCCGTATTCTTCCAAATGTTCCAAATCGAAAAACAATTTCTCGGTATGGTTACACAAGCGCCAAGACTTTTTTGGGCTGTCCATCATGTACCCATGCCTGGATGCCCCTGGTCGCTGGCCACCATTCGAATTGTTTGCTCTCAAAATTGATCATCCCTTGCTGCCTGAGGTCGGGTGGCTGCTGGCTGCTGGCTCAGAAGCTTGGAGAGGGAGAAGTTGTTTGCTCAGGCTGTCGATTCGGACCGAGGTACAAGGGGTAGGCGAGAGTGCTAGGGTAGGAGTATGGCGGCGATGTTTTATCCGAATCTGTTTGAATCTTCGGATCTGGACTTGCGTCCTCGCTTGAGGTGGGGGTCGCTCCTGCCTTATCGATGGTGTTGGGGCCTGGCTCGTGCCGTTTGCTTGTTTGCTCGCTCGTATTCGCGTGAAGAGGTGGTGAGTGACCTAGATTCGTGTCACCCAGGCTTGTCCGTCTGTCCAATTGCTGGCGTGTACCAGACAAATACCTGCTTGATCATCCCAGCCGTCCTCGAAGGATCTGCTTGCCTGTCTCGACACTCCAGGTCAGCTGGGCACGTCCGGTCGAGATTGCAACTTGCGTAACCGCGAGCGACAAGAGCAAACCGGGACTGACACAGCGCAGGTGGATCGGAAGCAAACCATCGACAGGGTGTTGAAGGTGGCGCCTGCTCAATTGACAAACAAAAAATGCATGTTTGCTATCTGAGTGATGGGGTCCCAGGCGCACGCCCTTTCCAATCGCAACCTGCAGCTGCCATCGTTGGCCCCCGTGGCTCTGCAGACGGAAGGAAGTATTCCAAATGACAATTGTCTCGCTTCCCACTTCAAGCGAGTCCAGAACTGGCGCAAGGTGTGATTCCCAGAACCATCAGCATGTGCAACGGACTCACTTTCCAGAGCGGATCAATTCGGCATTACAGGACCAGGGTAGAGTTGAAGATCCCATGCCGTGACAGACGGAGAGGCGTGAAAACCGGAAAGGAGAGTTAGGGAGGTTTGCATTGGCAGAGTATCTTGTCACTCTAGGTCTGAATTAGGCTTAGTGGGCAAGGAGGACGGGAAGATGGAAGCAAGCTCGGTGGACGTCTTGTACAAGGCGCCAGGTATCAACTATAGCCTCGTGGCGCAGTCATGGGGATGTGCTTGACTACCAGAACAACGTCGGCGAGAGTATGTAGATAGAACTTGGTTCAATGTAAATCCATTCAGACAGTCCGGTAAATCACTATGAAAGCATGTCAGAACTTTTGTAAAGCCGAAAGATACATCTTGTGCGAGTCTGCTCTCACCTCGAGGCAAAGAAGCAGACATCTGCACAGGATGTTTTGGGATGGTGTAGGTTTGAAGATTTGAGAGCCCCTTTCCTAAGCGCCCGCCTTCTCCGCAACCAGTGCTAGACGTTGGGCCACTGTATCGAGGAAACGGCCTGAGCCCCAGCGCAGGATATTATCCACCGCAATCAGGAAGTCGTGCACACCATCCGACAGTACGCCGTGGCAGACTTTCAACAGGCTCATGTTGAATCTGCGGAAGCCATCCTCGATCTCAGCATGGTGGGCCCAGAGCTCATAGGAAGGACCTTGAGAGCAGATGGAGAAGAACAGAGGGCAATTGTCGTAGACATTTCCCCCTGCGGCATCACTCAGCCTGTTCAGATCAAGCTGGATCTTCAGCGCCGAGGCGCCAGAGACTGCAGCCTGGTTTTGTGCCTCGAAGATCCGTTTGCCGGTCGAGTAAGCCTTTCCCTCGACGACGGCAAACGGGAACACCAAGTCTGATATGTCTTGTGTCGGCATCGAGATCAGTAGAGGCTCTGGGCGGCCACCTTGATAATGTACCAGCTTGACATCTTGGAGCCGCTCGATAAATCGCTTGGCTGTCACGTTGGTCAGGCCCCATGGCCCTACGCCGGCGAGGCGAAACGAGAGGGCTGCGAAATCGATGCCAATTGAGATGCTAGGACGTGGAGTTTTGATCAAGGAGTTTTCTTTGGCTTGGGCCTGAACAGGTTGAGATGCTCCAACTTTTGCATCGGCTTCAGCTTGACCCAGGGCGTCAAGGGCTGGGAGTTGAGGAGACGGTGGCGATGGTTCAGGATAGTACTCAAGCTTCACTTGTACATCCGGCTCGCTGTTCTCTTGTTCTGTGTGATTCGGATCTGTGGTGTCGGGATTCACCAAGAACTCGAAATTCGCATTTGGCGGCAGGACGGTTGGTTTCAAGTCCTCGCGCCAGTCAGCTTTCGTACGGAAAACGAGGCTTTCACCGTAACCCATGGCCGCGAGAGCAGTGCGGAAAAGATCAACATAGTCGTCTTCGTTCACCCCTCCGTGGACTATTTTCTTGCAGGCCTCCTGGAAGTCCCGGGCGATGTTACCGAGTCTATAGCGTCGATCCCAAGGGGTCGAGGCCTTAACGATATAGTCAATCTCGGGCTGCAGATCGGGCGAAGGATCGATATGGACATAGACGTTCGCAGTCACCAGACGTCTATACCGGTAGGAGGCTGCAGAGTTGGACGAGCGGAGTGTGTCGCTATCGGAAGCGACAGACGAGCGGCGCCAGAACAAGCTACGTCTGACAGCGGAGCTATTCAACCCTGAGCGGCCCCTTTCTCCATTGAGCGTTCTCAAGTTCACCGAGAGTGGGCGGTTGGGCGGGACGGGGTCCAGAAGCATATATGGAAGCGTGAAGGCGCTTGCTTCAGCCCCAACTCCAGCTTCAGCTCCAACTCCAGCTCCAGCCCCAACTCCAGCTCCAGCCCCAACTCCAGCTCCAGCCCCAACTCCAGCTCCAGCCCCAACTCCAGCTCCAGCCCCAACTCCAGCTCCAGCCTCCGAATCCTCGGACCGCTTGCGTTTGGAGCCGGCAAGCTGGGGAGCCGCCAGAGCAGGAATATCGCGAAATGGGCCTGGCGGCAGCCCGTTCGGGAGTTGCTGGGCCACTGTAGCGCAGTCAGGCACAGAAAGACATGGCATCGAGCAGAAAACGGACAGCTTGCCTCTATGCACCAATCCGTTCGCTGATGATCCTCCTCGCCAGCATCCTCAGCTTGAATCGAATAGAGATGGTTGACTATAGTGGTCAGCCTGAGTTCCACTTCCGAGGGTAAACTGGGATGGATGATCTCATACAAGACGGAGTTTCGGATTTGATTCTTTGCGATCCACTGGCGTCTCCCATGCTCGCGGCAGATGCCGTACTGACGGACAAGAACACAAGTAGATAGCTCGCACGATAATCTCACTTGACCGAGCTCAAAGGCTGGGGAGCAGAAGACGAGAGGATTTAAAGCATCCAGGTCTATGTCCACGACGGGCGGGAAAGGGGATTCGCGCAAGACGGGAGGGGTGTGCCGTGGGTAGGTATTGAGATAGTAGCTCCCCTGACACTTGCTAGTTCACCTAGGTATGCAAGGAGTCGAGCCAAGGAGACAAAGCGGCTAGTTTGAGGGCGTCCCGGTACTTGAGATCCCGCTACTTGAGATCCCGATACTTGAGATCCCGCTACTTGAGATCCCCGATACTCGTATCAGCGAGTGTTTGTGTCTTGAGTCTATCCGGATATACATTCAGCATTACCCTTTCCAGTCAAGATAGCGTCGAGTTAAAGTCGAGATTCAATAATTGCAACCGCCTGTCGGTGACAGAAGTCAAAAGGGCACCGTTGTGCCAATCACCTTGTCAGCTGGCTCGTATTGCGACGAGCGTGTCGGCGCCTCTGAGGGGACTGGCGGAAATAGTTGGCTGCAATCTACCTGGGAGCCGATGTCTTGTAGCGCCTAGTCCGACAAGAAATTCTACTTCACCAACCAGCGGCGGATGGTGGGTTTCCTTGTGTCGACAGGCAAGTGACAGGTCACGTCCGCGGGATGACCGTCAAAGGCCTGTGTCGGTATGTCTGTCGCTTTATTCACAACCTGCAGCGTCTCGCTTATCGATCTGGAGTCGTGACGCTCTGGCTTCAAGCCACCATTATTCGATTCGCGCTCTGCCTCGATCCTGAGACAGCTCGATCCTGATTCGATTACCGAATGTCTGGTTCAGCCGTGCCTGGCTTCCAAAAGCAAATATCGACCCCTCTGTTGTGCTACACAAAAAATCCAACCAAACATTCCAGCTGGCCTTTCCCACCTACTCGTCCATGCACAACCAAGGGCGATCTTGCCAGCCTCACAAGTCAAGATGCAGGCATTCTGGAGGCGGTCCTGATCATCGCTCCTGCTATGTAGGTCCGAAGAGCTGAAAAGCGCACGCCTCTCCCTCTTCTTCTTCGCCTTCTTCTTCTTCTTCTTCATCTTCATCTTCATCTTCATCTTCATCCTGAGGCAGTCTACTTCCAAGTGAATTCATTTCAGACCAACTGCATGTGAATCGATGGATATATCGGCGAAAATTGCCTCAGAGAAATCCTCCTGGTTCACGTGTCCGGGGTGTGGTCGACCTTACAAAAGGAAGATCAATTTAATTAGACACCTTTGTCAAAAAGCTCGAAAGCCGGGCTCCTTCACTTGCCATCATTGTTCAAAGACCTTTCTGGACCTTTGGGGCCTCAAAATGCATGAACTGAACTGCTCATCCACAGTTCTCGCCATCACTTCTGCACCTGTGCTCGAACCGCAAGTTGAGGAGAGATCCCTGGAGCGAGGATGCCGCACGGGTCCATTCACTACCACGGATGGCGACATTCTGAAACAGCATGAGGAAAGCCACGTCCTCACCAGAACTAAGTACACCAGAACTGAGTTCATCAGAACTGAGTTCAACCGTCCCTCCTATGATGGCCCCAACGAGCACCGCAGAAATCCTCGAGCACGCGCAAAGAAAGCACCCAATCGTGGACGTAAGCCCCAGAAACCGGCGCCAACGAATTCGTCAAAGCAGTCGTCCATTCCAGCACGGCCCTCGCAGCCAACACCTTTGCAACCGCTCCCCCCGGTTCCGCCGGCCCGAGAGGTTCCTTCTCCACCACCTCCAGGGTTTTCTTTTCAGCTGAATCAAGAGGACGCCTCTCCACCGACTCAAGGGTACTTGGTGCCGTCAACTCAACAGTACTTTGCTCTACCAATTCCGGAGCACGTGTCGCCACTGTCCGATGTCTTTCTGTCGTTGCCGGACCAGGAGCCCTTTTCTCCAGAAACTGAAGAGTATCTGTTCTCATCGTCTCCAGGACCCTTTCTTCAGCCGACCCAAGGCTTGTACGCGCCACGATCTCGGGAATCCCATTACGCATCAACTCGAGACTTCTTTTCTCAAATGCATGGGGTTACACTCGATTCAGAGTATTTTGGGGGAAGTGGAATGTGGGACGACGGAACTAGCAAATGGGGATGAAGAAATGCGAGGCCAGATGTCCTCGTCGAACAATTTCGGCTATGTCAGGTGTATGAGGGATCGGAATCTAAATTGCTTTGTCTTTGCCTTACCACAGGTCTCACACGCTGTGCCGTCCAATAAGCTCTAGGTAGTCCTGTAGGACAATAAAATTTCGTTCTTACCATCCTGTCCCAGGCTCAGGTGACGACTTTCAGAAGCTATTGCGTAGTTTGGAAATGTGGCATCCGATCTTTACCGCCGAAATCATCGGCCTCGTATTTGATAACCACCACATTCCCTGCCACCAAGCCCCTGCAGTCAGGGATTCAACCTGCAAGGAGTCAGGCGGAGATCCATGTACGTATACGACATACGGGCTACCCGAGCTTCAAGTTGGAGGTGGAAAGATGGTCAAGATGGAAGTATTCCACGTGATGCAGTCTTGGCTTCTGTCGCTCTCAACATTCTTCCTTTCTTTGCTATCTCTGACCCCCATCGATGGGGCCGGGCCGCGAGCAATAATGTAAAATGGTCTTGTAGGGCTCCGACTATCAGCCCTACGACGAGTCTCGCTTCGAGACAGTCGCCCCATAGTCTAACAAAGAGAATCGACATAGAGGTAATCACCGGCCGAGAGAGGCTTGGGGCAGCTCAACTTTCACGGGCCAACTGTGGATTTCGTTGAACGACCCAAAAGAAATTGGCAAAGAGTGACCTTTGCAAGTGAGATGCCTGCTTCGGTTCAAATATTTTTTGCCCCATATGAGCTTCAAAAAGTACATTGCTTATCTACATTCGAAGCGATAATAGAACCTTGTTTGCAAAGCTTTGCTCCAGACTCCCAATCACCGAGCCCACAGAGACTGAGTATCATTTCTCGCTACCCAGCGCGCTAGGCACATGGTCTTGCAAACTACCCACGGGGAACTCCACCTGACCAAGTCAGTCTGTACATAATAAAATCGTGAGATCCATCAAAAGCAGCGTCGCCAGATGTACGCTCCCGATCTCGACCTCTAGGGCGCACTTTACCTAGAGTAATTAAGAGGAGAGCACAACCGAACACGTAAACCCCGTACAACTTTACGACCGTACACCCAGAGGCAACAATATAATGAGGATGCTTCCTCGCTGCTTTCACCAGCTTCCTATGTTGCCACTTTTTTCTTAGCACCGTCGCCCTCGCACTCTCTCCCCGCTGCTACTGAGTTACCGAGCGTCGACCACCGGTGCTGTCGTCGCTCGACAGAGTGAATGACCCGGCCTTGCGTTCCTCTACCACGCGCTCCGTACCACGCGCTCCTACCATCGAAAGTCTACCTCCTTCCACTCCATCCTCCACCGCATCTACGCTCTACTCTCGAGACTATCTATAGCGATCTTCCTTGATGTCCTGGCGACCGTGCCAAAGACCACAATGTTAACAACACAGGGTTCGTGCTGGGCTCGTAACAGCATTGCGGCCTATGGTATTATACCCCATTGACTTCGAAGGGAGTGAGCAGGTGCGGTAACTTGAACCACGCGAAGGCTCTCGGCCTTGTTGAGGGACTTGTTATCTCTAAACCCTGATCTGCCTCGAGCCTCCAACAGCGGGATTGAAAACTGAGCACAATTTGGACCGGCCGCAGCACGGTTGTGCTCCCACAACACTGTGCCGTGGGGTGAGCAACCGCTTGTTTTCGACGAAACCCAATGGCATAAAACCTCACCCAAGCACCTGCATACAGGTGGAGACAGTGGCGTTGGCCGATCAACACGACTCGCACAAGCACCGAATAGCAACGTCACATTCTGGCAGCGTTGGCAGCGACCTCGCCATGCTCGAATTCTGCCCTGTCGACGTCTGTAAGCCGCGTGCGGCCCGGGTAGGGGGCATCTTAGTCGGGTTGACTTTCAGTGGGAGAGCGGGCCGCACCTGAGCCGAGTGGATTGTCTCTATGGCGAAAGCAGTCTGGGGATTAAGTGCAACGTGGATCAATCGCCGATGAGAGTGTTGTAGAAGTGCAAAACTCACCGATGTGACCGCCTCGAACTGCCTTCTGATGGGGTCTGAAAGCGTGCATATCTAGGTTATTTGGGCGAACGGCCGAAAGAATACACCTTTAGATGAGAGAGGTATGAACATATCAGCACACACTGAATAGAGAGGGGAGAGTTGCACCGATTTCGAGCGGGCGACCACACGAGAAAGAGAGAGCGCGTCCGCCATTTGCGACTTGGTCCAAGGAGTCGGTAACTCGCAGCGACCGGGATCAGCCTCGGCTGAGCATTTCCAGAGGTCTTGAGCCTCATGACCACAACAGCCTGGTTGGACCGGGGGGGAGCAGGACAGTCACGACCAGGGAATTTGGAGCAGTACTGGACAACTCCCCAGCCTATGCCAGAGGGAGGAAGGAGAGCCGGGGGCTGTCATGTGCAGTTCTGAGGAGGGTGGTCAAAGGCATTTAAGGACCTAGTCTCCCGGCTCGTTCTCGACTTATAGGACCCCCTATAAACCGTATCGTACCCGTGGATACCACTGCGCGCGGATCTACGTTCGACGCAGGGTCACAACCTTCCATAGCGACCTATGAGAGATACAAGACCAATGACGACGCGCCCGGCATTGGAAACGCGTTCTCGATCATTTACATCCAAGTACAGCTGCTGTTCAGCCTCGGTACGAGTACTAGAATCTTTATGGGAAATCGCTAGGCCGGGGGAAGCTTGGTGGCTCAAGTAATACGTAAGGGATTTCTAGAACGACCAGTATAGAAGTCAGTAGACAGCCCGCTACTATTTATCTCTAACAGCCCGTGTATACTCGAGCGTATTCACCGATCTAATTTAGGTTATCAAAACACGAGTGACGTCGCGGAGTAGCAGATCAGCTAAAGGTAGGGTAGGGGAAGCGGGGAGCGCTCAAGGAGCCTCTAAGTTACCCATGGATAAAGACCCCTCAAGCTAGACTCGCGTGTCTCTAGCCGGTAAGCTCGGCTCTCTCCATTTTTGTCTCCCCATGGCTGCCAACACCCTCATCCAGCAATCATATAGAAAGCTATGGTGGAAATAGCACCGGCACTGACAATCTCATAAATGCTCTATGTTAGTTCAATTTATGCAGCTCGATCGAGGAGTCCTCTCCCGACTCTAAGAGTATTTCGAGCCGCCTTGCCCGCCATTTCCCGTGAGTTCATCGCTGTGCTTGTTGACAGATGTCCACCATCAGGAAGAGATGGAAACCACCGATGCAGTGGGCACCATCACACAGGACAACACCCAGCACCCTCCGTCGAAGCGTCCCCGGACTGCCCTTGCCTGCATCAATTGTGCCTCCTCCAAACAAAAATGCGATCGTCTCTATCCTTGTACTCGCTGTGTGTCGAAACGGATGACTTGTGTCTCTCGTCAACGACGTGACAAACATGATGGCGTATCCACGTTCATTACATGGCCTGGCACTGCCCGTGCACTGAAGTCAATGGGAAACAACGCATCGAGCTTGCCGATTACGCACCAGGTCAACGGTGTGGTTGATGGCGACTCTGTGGACGGCCTGCCTTGTACGCCGCCGGGCCAGACACAAGGGCCGCTGGATCTAATAGCCTTGCTGACTCGGCTGTTGATGATATGCCAATGCCCAATCTATTTGTCGACGACTGGGATATGACTTTGTTCAACCCGACATGGTCACCTGCAGTCCCCCTCTCCGTGTCTGTGGAGAGACATCCAACCACGCCTGGCGCTGCAGTTGTACTGGAGGACAACACAACAGGCCTTCAGGTGGGTTCTCAGAGTTCCCGTAGCGAGGACAAAAGTCCAACAACCACCGCTGCCACCGACGACGATGCCGATCTGGTGGGTGATTGGGACCATTGGAGCATTTGCCGATGTATCTCTGTACCTCAATTTCCGGCGCCAGACAGGGCAAAGTCTGCGATTGTCACTCTCGACCACAACTTTGTACGCCCGGGCCCTTGGAGTAGCATCACCACAGATTGGCGCGCCCGTCGTTTCTCGCCTTTCGAGCACTTCAACATCGTCCCTTTGTCCGACGCCAGTCGAGAATGGCTTTTGATGATTTCGCAACGCTTCATGCGCGTCGCAATGGACATTCACGGCTTGACGCTCGACTCCCCCTCTCCTGACTCACCAGAGTCGGACGACTTCGCTTCCCTAGGAGGCTACGTGCGATTACCACCGACGGAGGTACTTCACAACTATCTGGAAACGGTGCTCAGAAACTACGAACCCTTTTATCCGCTGATTCCCGCAAGGATACTGGATCCTAATCAACTTGCTGGTGCCAAACGTGGGCGAGGTTCGAGTCTTCTACTTTTCATGATGTTCGCCTTCCGGGCGATGTTAGATCCCGCGCCGAAAGCACGGCGGCTGTCAATGGCACTCACAGAGATTTGCAGGCATTCGTTGCACGACGTGCTGGAAAAGGATCCTGGTTCAGCCGGAAGCGGTCTCCTCTTTTACAGTGCCCTCCTATTTACACTGAAAAGTTCTTTCAGTGGTGACAAGTCCCATATGAACATAGCCATCGCACACAGGCATATGTGTATCTCTTCGATGAGGGCCGCTGCGTTATTTAAGGGCCAAGTCACTCAGCGACAAACGCCTCCAGCTGAGCACGAAAGCTTGAAACAAGCCTGGAAGTCATGGATGGAACGAGAGAGTATGAATCGACTTGCTTATAGCTGGGTAATGCTGGAAAATGAGATAAGCCTCCTCTACGATTGCCAGCCTATCCTGAATACGTCGGAGTTACAGGCGACCCTACCAGCGAGTGAAAAACTTTGGCTGAGCTCGAGCGTTGAAGAATGGCGTCAAGCCTTATGCGATGAAGCTGTCACGGATGATTGGAACACGGCCTTGCAGATGCAAGCGAACTTTTCGCTTCGCGACTTATTTCGACTTTTAGTAGACAATCAGCTCGATCGGTTTGATTACCAACCGCAATTCCTCCACATGAGGCTCCTGCTATATCCACTTCATGTACTCATTGCACAACTGGGCCAGCTTCTCAACTGTGAGCTGGATAAGAGCCAGTCGCGAGGATTTTTGGCACCAATTACTCGCAATGCATCCATGATTCGGTTCAGCGAGATCTGTTCGCTACTGCAAGCTTGGCATGGATCGTTCGAGCAGATGATCGGAGAAGGTGCACGAATGCAGGCAATGAAAAACACTACCCTTATACTCTACCACACCATCTGCCTCAATCTCTTCACATCTTTTGACAGACTGGAACGCTTTGCACGTGAAGGCCACACACAAACGGATCTATCATCATACCAGCACCTAATCCATTCACCAGAAGATGTCATTGTGCATTGCGGACAAATCTTCCGAATTTTCAACTCGATGGAAGACGAACTACGGCCAGTTTGGGTCCCTCTCGTAGTCTATCGCGCAACTATAATATTATGGACACTGAGCATCTCTCGTTTGAAGCTATCGCCCGCCGAGGTCGCTGTGGAGTCCCAAAATGAAGCGTCAATGGATCTTCCTATCGATGCTCTCCCAATGCGCGACCCGACGATTCAGCAGTACTTGCGCGACGGAAAGGCGAGGCCATTCCTTGTCGGCAAGAATGGTAAAGTGACCATGAGTGATCCAAGCGGATTACTGAACCTCGGAAAGGATAACTTGTCTCGTCAAAGTCTGAGGACTTCGTTATCTGCCGGAATTAGTTACAAGCTAGAGAAAATGAATGCGGCGTGGCAAGAGAGGCACAAAGTATAAGCAGACAGATCCCTTCAGAGTGCTTTGATACCCAGATCCAACATTGATGGAAGTATCATACAGTATCGATGAATGGCAGTCACCCTGGTTCTTTTGGCATTTCAACGACCTGCTAGACCGACGTGTATCAAGCTGCGGAGACTCTACTTAAATTCTGAGAGGACAAGACTTTCTTTATGTTGGTGCCAATCGCGCCTCGCACAAATACCCCATATATTAGAGGCCGTCCGACGCACCAGCATCCTCCTCACTTCACCTAACATCTCCGGGTTTGATTCCGAGATAGTGTTCGAATTTACGCACTGTAATCAGAAGGACTGTGCACGAACCAACCGATAGAGATTGATAGCTGAAGCTGTCGCTATAACCCACTGGCTAGACCCCAGCCAGGGTCGTTGGTAGTATCAGTAATGAACACGCCTGTGACTGAAATGGAGGTGATCCAGCCAGCAGCCTCGCCAGGTACAATAGCGTCAGCGTCGAGAGCACATACAAAGGTGGTCATGGGTAGAATGACTAGATCACGCCCTCACCCCCTAGTCCCCCTAATTATTGATGTTACAGCCTGGGAAAAATGCCGACAGGCGAGCTTTAGGCTCAAAAATACCGTTGTCTTAAGTTATATAGTTATATAGTTTGAGCAATGCGCACAATGACTATGAAATTACTCAATAAAAATCTCATGCGATCGGTATCACGTGCCAAAAGCTTACCTGTCTGCCAGTGTACATCCAACTTCTGAAATTCAACCATTGTAGTGCAGAGGAATATGTTGTAGTGATAATTCGGATAGTTCAGCCGAAATATAATATGACCAGGCAAGAACATAGAAAGCGCCAACTTATCGACTCGTTGGCATCCTAGGATCAATTGGTAACCGCCACTTCATGAAGATCTTGACGGTTCGCGATATCTAGTGGGCACGTAGGTCCTAATCTGCCTAATCCAAAGGATCCGAAACATATTTTTCAGGTGAAGGAGCTTCCCCCATGCAGTTATAAGTGTAGCTGCATGTCTCAAATATCCCCGAGTTGCTCGAACTAGAGGATTAGAGCGAGAAAAGATATGAAGGATGTAAACCTACTGAAGAGAAGTCAAAGGAACGGTCGGCCACGCAGATACAGGCAACCATGCCGTGTCCGAACAGCAATCCATTGTATAGAGAAGCGATGAAAAGGACTGTTCAGGAGCTGACCTTCTAGGTTTATCTATTGAAAAAGAGAGCATCTTCCAAGCATCCACTCGCCGTGGCTAGTGGTGCGTCAGAGGAAATTCCAGATAGCACTCGGAATACATAGTACGACTTCCATTCGGTGGACAGCGAGACTCCCACTTTCAGGGCCCAAGGGATGAAAGCAGACCAGAAGAGCAGTTGGACGAAAGCACGAAGCATAAGGCACGAACTCTGGTCAATTTATCAACTCGGAAATTGCCTCACGGGTTCGTCAAGTATGAAATTATAGCAAAGGAATGGTAAGGGTGTTTGTGGGTTCAACGGTGTTAGGTCCTATGTCCTAGCCAACGACGTGCTGCATCCTCGTCGGAGATGGCATTGGTAACGACAGTGCTGTGCTCAGGAGTGAACATCAGGGTGTGATTCGTGTTATGCGACAATATCGCCGGCTTGCCTGGACGGCCAGGGTGCTGTGGAAGGGAGCCAGTCTGCGACGATCAGATTGTAGCCGACATTGTAGCACTCTGACTTGGTTTACTGCTTTCAGACGCGGTGTAAGGATGACAATGCCCATTCCAAGTGAGTAGGATGGCATGGGATTTGTCGTGGATAATGCCATGCCGCTAGGTATGACTAATTTCTTCCCCATGGGGTCACGGGAGATCGCGGTGTGGCTTTGCTTTCACTCGACTGTCTGCATGTGGCTGCCCAACAAATGGCGGACATTCATTCGGAAATCCCCAATGACCTCCGAAAAAGCCGAGAATCCAGTGTCGTGGCACGGCTAAGATAATCTAAGGGGGACCCGAGCCAATAGATACCTTGTTCACAGGCCATTGGAAGCGTCAATCTTCTGCTTAAAAGTGGGACTCATGGAGGACATGGTGGATTTACGAAGGCCTCTGGGCGAGTGCCTGACTATATAGTTTCCGAGGGCCCGTACAGGCCCATACCACGCTAGGGGTATTTGGAACAATCACGTGCCATTGTCATTACACCCCCTGGCACTCTGTAATCACAAAAGCTTTCCGTATGACACATGTCTCTCGCCATTCGCAGAAAGTCAATCAATGTGTTGGAATTTGTTCCTGTTTTTGTCTTCCACAAACACGAACTGGGCCAGAAATTTCCGACATGGCACGACATAGTGTCGGCGTTGACCCGAAACAATCTGTCTGGTCTGTAGCAAGGGTCATAGCGATACAATTAAGCCAGAGGTAGGAAAGGAAATGACATGATCCAACATCACCAAGGTCTATGTTCAGATTGTTGAAGCAAGGCACCAACAACTCAGAATTCACACGATAGACCTAAAGCAAACCTGTACAAGTCTGGAATGACGCATTCGTGACCGAACCAGAGAAGGGACCTTTGCCGAAAGTTGATTCATACATTCATAGATGCGTTGCTTCTCAAATTGAGTGTGAGTGAATCAGGTAAGGTCGTTGCCCTCACACACTCACCTCATGTCCGCCCAATCTGGAGAAACAGCGTAGATCTGATTATGAGTGGTGCCCGCAAATAAGAAATCCGTCCACGCGACAGGTTTTCTTATTGTCGAGCTCAATGGTGCACCCTTCGTTGCAAAGTATATTGTTTCTCCGAAGGATTAAGTCTCTACAGTCGCGCCTCTCTCGGAGCCACTACAAACATGGAATTCATCCGAGTCCGAGGTCTGACAATTGAGCTCGCGCGTCGCGGAATCTCCGTCCGACATTGTCGAAAATACAATATGCATGTTGGTTGAGGTGGATGAGGGGGAGGTTAAACGTGGAGTGTAGCAAGTCCACTCGTTCCCCAGGGCTGCTTCTGAGCTCCAACCAAGCCTCTCGGTGGTATAGACGCAAGTGCGCACCTTGATCGGCGTCGAATCTGTGACGGGCCAGACAAGTATTCGATAGCACTCACCGAAAAGACGGCTAATGATGACAACTTCGTCGAGCTTACAACTCAATGATGTGTTACCAAGAAGGAAAAGCCTCGGTGGATGGACGAGTCGCTCATCCTTGAAGAACTAAAGGTTTGGCCAAGTAAACAAAGCCACACTCCCTTTGCACGGAGCGCTGTGCTAGTGTGGCATCTTCATCTATTACTAGCATTATAAATCAAACGGTTCCGGTTTTGCAGTTCATCGTCTTCGCAGCCCCACGCTTCAATGTATACTGAAGGGCCGCGGGAGACAATGACTCGATCTTCGTCTGTGATTTTCATGGCTCTCGCTTTTGCAAGACTGTAGCCTTTGGCGTATAGCTCGAATTTTGTCGTCGATTTAAAAGCCTGTTCCCCTTCCGTACTCCCACTTGGGTTCCAGTACAGGTGGCGTAGCCAGCGGTAAAGACTGGGGTAGTCATGACGCAAGCTCTTGAGATTGCACAGAAAGATAACTTGATAGGCTGTCTCGAACCGAATCAGAGTCGTGTAGAGTCGTATATCTGTCTCGGTGATGTGTTGGCCGAGCAAGTACGGACCTCCACGGCAGAGAGTTGGATCGGACAGGTGGGCCTCTAATCGATCAAGAGAGCTGAAAAGCGTTGAGAGGTGCGAGTCAAAGAATGCTTGTGAGGTCGCGAAGCCGCACTTGTAGACTCCGATGTTGATTGTTTGGAGTATCCATTCGTTCATCTCATCGATTTCACTGCGTAATTCTTTCGGATACAAGCCTCCCCAAGATTTATGTACTTCCCCGTGAGTAACCGGTTCAACGAAATCGTCGAATTCTTCGTAAAACATGCGAATTATCTCACTGGACTCGTTGTTGACTATCGCCCCTGTTGTTTTATCAAAAAGAAGCGGCACGCTGTAGCGTCCCTCATAACTTGGCTCCGCCTTCAGATAGAGTTGTTTGAGGCTCTTAAAACCATAGACCGGATCACAGTCTGATGAGCCATCCTGCCCATCAAATAGCCATCCGTCTTCGGTCAAGGTCAGACCAGTCAGAGCAAGTTCGACGATTTGATCTAGTTTTTTCAATGATCTCACGATAGTAGTCCTATGCGCCTGAAAAGAATAAGAGGCGTTAGCTTGGAATGAGTGTTCGGAGGAAAGGATGTAGTGTATAGCGGTGGAACAAAGACCACGTCTCTGATGTCGCTCTGAGATTGAGGCATCGATTGCTTACCCAAGGGCAACCCCAATTAGCATAGAGGACGTAGCGCCCCTTTCCAGCTGGGAAACGTGAGCTAGGACCTCTCGAGACTCGGTGATGAAAGGCTTTAATGCCCATGTTTTAACTTCTAGTATGACTAGAGATTACGGTAATTCTAGAGATCAAGCTCTTATAACTATATAGCTACAGCCGGATCATTTCGCCACAATACTGATCCCTTGCAAGGACATATGAGTAATCAGCCAAGGGCAACGCTTATTTCTGCCTTTAGACAATAGACAATAAAAGGTGCTTAAAAAACATGTTCTTTTCGTACATGCTAACTTCGTCCGAGCGGTCGAATATCATTTCGTCCGCTGTTCTCTGGGAATACACGGACAAGCTGATGTCGTGACCGCCAATCTGAGATAAGAAAACCTACTAGACATGGATCTGCTGAGATACAGGTCAGTGTCATTGAGGTGTTCTAGACACGGAGATCTTCGCCACGAGTTGTGCTGGCTTGTGCAGCTTTGGACATCATCTTACAACGATTCGCTAATGCCAGAATCTGGAATGCCAGAATCTGGAACCAACGTCCTTAGGCAGTGGTGGCAAGCCATGCTTGTTGTAATCCAGTCCTCCGCAGAACCTATCGTCTCGACGAGCTGCCTCAAGCCAACTAAAGAACCACTCTCCCTCCTGTGTAGGCCGGATTAGCCTGAACTTAAATAATTAAGGCTGCTCTACAAGTAGAGATGAGACGACTCTATTAGCCAAGAGGCTGAACTGATAAGAGAGGAAATAGAAAAAGTTATACATTACTGATAGTCGTCACTAGCTATCACCTTTAGGCTCTGTCGGTTGTGTAATGAATGGACCAGGAGGTACTAATATCATACTCCTCAGCGACTTTTGTCGTTTTGTAATCCTGTTCGCTTGGTCTGCAAGTCACTGAACGTAGAAAGCAACCCTTGCCAACTCTACCATCACAACACCAGCGGGGGTTTCAGATATTTTGCCCCTACAATTGAGCAGCCACATCTTTTGTGATGACTATGACATGACAAACCCACGAATTCATTCCGAGTATGTTGCCACTATATTATCGTCGAGATTGAGACTCCAACTCCGAGACTGATTGCCACTCAGCTCAAGGTATTGATCCACCTTTTGCGCGGTTCTCTGCCTAGCAGCGAGTTTGTCGAATCTTTCCCGATCTCGTGCATAAGCCTCCTTAGATGGCGCCTGCTCTGAAATCGAGGATTTAGTCGTAGCAATCACCTCTTCGTCAAAAAGTGCAATGCGTGTACTAAGAGCATCAACGTAGTTTCTTAGCTCCTGAGTAGACGCAAACGAACGGTTGACCCAACCTATCCGCGCGGCTTCTGTAGAGTTTATTTGTGTAGCAGAGAGCATGTACTCCGTTGTCAGACCCGCTCCAACAGCTTTCAATATCCATTGCAGACCGCCAACATGTAGCAACCCAATAGGAGCTTCAGGAGCACCAAAAATGGCGTCTGGGCCAGCAAATCGCATGTCCATCCGCATGAGATGTTCGTTGCCAGCGCCCCAGGCACGGCCATTCGTTTCTCCGATGAAAATGGTGGGCAGAGACGAGAGAAGTTCTAAGCCTGAAAAGTACTGTGTGACGACTTCTGTGACATTTACAGACGGTGGAGCAGGGTTGGTAGCACTGAGGAGGCGTGCATCAAGCGTAGAGGCAAAGAAACCAGGTACATCGCTGGATACCACGACGATTTTGGGTTTAAGAGCAGACACCGTTGCATTGATGGAGAGAAGGTAGGTGTTGAACTCTTTCGTCAATTGCGCATCCCAGAGATTGGTGGGCGGATTTGAGAGCTCAAGGCGAAGAGCGCTGCAGTCTGTGTTGATACAAGATTTTTTCAACAATGTATATGGAAAGCTAGAGTTGTTGGGCACTGATGCCGAGCGAGTGATGGTGGCATTGATCACTGCGAAGGCGCATGATAAGAGAAAGAAGACTCGAGAGGCCATGTTTAGGTGGTAGGCCGAGCGAATGCCATCCAGCAATCGTCTGCCACATCCTGATATAGTGTCAAGTGCCCCCTTGGGACACGCCTCTAAAAGTGGGATAAGCATGATCACCCCAAGGATTGGTCAGCTGTCAGTTTACTTGCAAATATTGTTCCCAGTTGTCTAAGAGCACAAAACATACTGGGAACCCCCGAGACCGCGCGACCCCACTGGCACCGCTTTGGCATCAAAGATCTCACTTGGAATAACCTCAAGCGGAAGGCAAGGTTCAGCACTCGCGGTCGCATTTTATGCACAGAGATTCATTTATGAACTAAGCCCCTCCGCTTTAACCGAGAGCGAAAAATGGAGATGCAGAATATACCATAAATGAAGCCACAACATCGGTCGCATCTAGATGCGGCCGCCACTGAATTTTAGTCTTGTACGGAAGGAATGCTTCTTGTGTCCAACATACACGCCAGGTCATATATTTCAGACAGGGTCTACTACTTTCTCCTACCGAGCAAGATGCTAGAACCCCAGTCCTCAAGTTGAAAGGTCAGATGGGATACTCAGAGCAGTTCCGCTGATGTCAGTGCCGTCAAGAATAGTTTAATCTCCCCAGAACAGTTCTCTGGGCAGGTGATAGTAGATATTACAGCTTGAAGTCGAGAACGATATTATATTGTTAACGTTATCTCTCGCTGTTTTGGGACATGCCTTCCCATTGTACCGTGCCAGCCAAACCACCGAGCCATTCAGGCTGTCGTGCGCAAAATATTTCTATTTCTGGCTTAAACTCCCAACCACCCTCTGTTCCTAGCACATAGGGATGGGAAACGTCAAATACACCCACTGGGATGACCACTTTTGTTGCGAATTTGGAATTGACCAGAAAGATTCTTGTTCCGCATGTCTTGCAGAAATTGACTTTATTCGGCAGTCCTGTCTCTTGATTCGGGCTCTCATAGCAGATCAGGTCATCTGGATTTGTAGTGTTGACCGAAAAATGCTGTGAGGATTTATGATTAGCGGTGTCGAATAATAGACAAACTTGCTACAACCTCACCTCTTGGTCACAGAACGCATTAAGACTGAATAGTGATCCAGTGATCTTCCGACAGGTATTACAGTGGCACACGATTGTCGTGGGGACGTGAGTGGGTCCAATCTTCAGCGTGAACCGAACGTTATTGCACCGACACGATCCTCTCAACATTTCAGCATTCATACTTCCAGCTGAAGCCATTGTGACCTTCCTTGCCGCAAATACGAGATGAAAAATATTTCTTGAGAATTTGAACTTTCTTAGGACGTGGAGAGACAAGAGCTTTTTCTTGGGAACAATTTGATAGTAGTTGAGGTTGTTTAATGGTTATTGGGCTCGAGGTTTGAGAAGGGCAAACGACGGAAAGGAGCCACGATAGAGTAGGTAATGGTGTCTCAATGGCTATCAGCCGCTGATGACCAGCTCAATGTTGATCTTGGATATAATACAAGGGTAGGATGTGGGCGACCGCAAAGGCGGCAGTTGAGGTTCTCAATATGCGCTAATTCCTATTAGGCCTAGTCATGGCACCTAACTCGCGACAAAGGTTATTAATGAATATTTTTTTGTACTCCGTACCTCGGGACCCTTTGATTCCAGCAATCCCGTAGCATGTGAAACGAGGAAAGCAAGCTCTGTGACTAGATTGACGAGAAAACCAAACATCGATCGTCACTTTTGTATTCGGGTTTACTATGACTGTCCGAAGCAGACGGCTTTCCGGTACGCCTCGATGTCGTTATCTTCTTCTTGGCATGCCATAGTCGCGGTCATATGCCCGATAAGTACAATGATTCATTTGAGCTGGTCATGACACACCTTGCCTTTGAATACAAATAGCATTGGCGATTGTTACCTGCTATTGCTTTCTTCGAACTGAAGATCCAATATGGGAAAGGTTTCGGTCGTCCTCTTCTTCGATTTAGGACTATAAATTGGTTCCCACGTGGGGATCAAACGATGCAGGATCAGTTCGGGAGCCGGTCAGAACGATAAAAGCTTACGAGGATTTTTTGGCGTTCCCTCTTGAAAATGATATGATGTATCGTCTTATGTACACAATGATTGTGATTCAATGGATGACTAAGCAACGTGCTTGCGCTGTAGGCTACATCGCAAAATTTGAAATTGAGCAAAGTTTAGTATCGAATCGAAATCGCCTTTCTCAAGCTTTAGGACTTCCATAGCGTTATGCTGTGCAACACTCAAAAAGTGGAACTTTATCTCCAGCTACTCCTGCACAAGCAGCGTGATCAACGACTACGAAAGCCTGTCTTTTCAATATAGCACCGTGTCGATCTACAGCATGGATAGATTCAATCTTCCGTGCTTATGGCTGAAATGGAGTTGGCCGGAACCAATGAGTCTCTCCACCTTCATCTTCGGCGGGCGAGTGAGTGGTCTTGACACCAAATGGCTCTTTCTCTGCACCTAACACACGTTTAATTTGACCCATTCACGACATGACCCTAGAGCAAAAAGTGCTTCAGCGCGAACGGCAGTATGGTCCTGACGAGGATCTGGGTAATCCTATTTTCCACGGTATTGCCGAGCCTTTCCATTACATTAATCCGATAAGTTATATCTGCATCATAATGCTTTAGCCGTTTGACCCCTCTTCCGCTCTGTGACCCGGTCTTGCAAGATATGTCCCACTAGCAAACGAGCTTGGCTGCATGAATCGGTGGCACTAAGGCTGCAGCTAGAGCACCACCTGTAGGATTCCTGGTCCGATAATGCGAAGTTGATAGCCTGAGCTGGTTTGTGTCACGCTTCGTATCAGTTGGTCTCGTGGACTCAGGTGATTTGCCCAGGTGTGTTTCGTATTCGACCAAGTCGCGAAGTCTACAACTATAGCCTCTCCCCATCATCACATCGCCGAGATGTAGCTTCACAGACGGATGTCTATAAGCCGTGGCGACGATCTAGACGGCCCGCGAATTGATGAAATGAAAGAGATTGGACGATGGAGTGCTTGTGCGCGACGACTCAATGTGTTATGCATTTGTATTCAAAATTCTTGCCAGAATGTTGCACCTGCAACGAAGGGTAAAATTCCGCGTTACGTCAGCTGCTCTAGTCTTGGTCAAGAAAAGATTCCTTGAGAAGAAAGATAGGCAGACATTTTAGCCATTCCATAAGCCTCTGTCGTTTGTGAGAGACACTTGCGTTCATTCCCGCCAACGTAATAGCTCAGAGCCGATATATTCGGCTAAAGTCAACATCTTTTCCTCCTCACATCTACGACCAAGAAGCTGAATACCAATAGGTGCCCCGTCTTGTAGCATAGGATCGTCTGAGAACATGGATTTAAGCTCGTATGCAATGGAAAGTCGCCCTTTTGAAATTGAAGCAACACTTACATTCCTCCTGAGCAAGCTTGTCGGCAGTGCTCATGTAATCTGTGGCCTTCCTACGTGTGTCGACATCCTTCCGCACATGGGTGACAGGAATTGCGACAGCTGTACAGTCGAGGAGGCTGGACACCAGCGTATATTCCATGCTGCGGCTCCTGTTGGGCAGAACCGGGGGATGTGCATTAATTGGACACAGAACCCCATCGACTGGTCGGCCTGTTCCAGTAAGATTCGCGGTCTCGTTCCAGTAATCGAAATATGCTTTCTGATAATCTCGTTTTGCAATATTAATGGCAGCAAGTCCTAATGCGTTTTCCTGCTCGCCAGGCAGCCGATTGACTGCTACTTGCTCTGGCTGCGTTTCTCCCGAGAGACCGAGCTGAAGTCGTACGTCTGCTCCACCGTCAGCTGTCACGGCCGCCATCTGCAAAAAATCATAAGCTATCTGGTAGTCACGCGGGACAATGTAGAATTATTAGCACTGAACTCACAAAAATTTGCACACCTTCATTGTGCGAGGGCGGCTGCCATTCGATGATCTGTACTTCTCAACCAGCTGCATTTGAGACCGTCGTCAAGATTTCACTCACCTTATGTCCTGCCCTTGTCAAAACCTCGATCACAAGGTTTAGAGCCCTTCCTACGGGAGGAGTTGGCTGTACGATGCCGTCATGTCGCAGCACACCAAATGCGAGAACGTTGTTGGCCTTTTTGGCTTTTTCGAGCAATTCCATGGTGTTTTGAACGACAGGTTCACGCCAAGGTATTGGTACGACCAGTGGGTCATGTAGCCATGGTTCTTGTTCCAGAATCCCTTTGAAAAGTAACTTCAGTCCGCTCACAGAGGAACTCAGAGGACCAACAACAGACACTAATGTGTTTTGTCCATCGATGGACGTCGCAACACCAGCATAGGGCAGTCTGCTGGAAGGGCGCAATCCCCAGAGTCCATTGTACGAGGCTGGAATGCGAATACTGCCCCCAATATCGGTACCGAACCCTCCGGGAGAGCCTCTCAAAGCGATGAGGGCAGCCTCTCCTCCAGAGCTACCACCGGAGGTGAGCTGCCGATTGTGGGGATTCCAGGTATACCCGATGATGTTGTTGACAGTCTCCGTCGTCATCAAGGTCGTCGGCACACTGGTCTTGCAGTAGAGGACTGCACCGAGAGCCCGCAGCTCTCTGACTAGTTCACTCTCGAAGTTGGCTCTCCGTGAGTCTCCTTGCCTTCCTTCAAAGGTACCAATCCAGCCGACATATCCCATAGTTGTCTCAACTCCCTTAACATGGAATTGATCCTTCAAGCTTACAGGAAGGCCATGGAGTGGTCCGCTGGGCTTTCCAAAGGCCGCAAAATGTTGGTCAAGAGCTCGGGCGTCTTCAATTGCTGCGTCGAAGAAAATCTCATGTAGGCAGTTGACCTGAGGAAGCTGTTAGAGAGAGGAATATCACCCAATACAGCAAAAAAAACCTGTGTTGTGACGTACTAGCTGATGTGCGACCGCTGCTCTATGGCAAAATGCTCGAGTGACTTTGACAGCTGTCCATTGACGCGAAGTAGTCTTCTGAACTATGTCAACAGCGTCTGATTCGGTAATTTCGATTTCGTCGGCATTCAAAAATTGTTGGATGTATGACCCTGTGACATTCGGTGTATCTTGAGATATGGGAATTGGATGTGCTATCCGCCATTCACTTGGAATTTGTTGTAGAACAGCATCTCGCTTCGAGGCCGCGTTGGCACTCCAGCTTGATTCTTCCAAAATCATATCCAGCATAAATGTGATGAAATGAGAAGATTATATAATGTGAGACCTCGCCGCTGGTAGAGATGTGGAATCTTACGCACAGCTCTTCCAAATATCTTCTTAAAGGTCACTATCGGGCTTTCATATAGATAATTGAAAGATTTATCGATCGGTGTTGCTCTGTCGCACGCCAAAGCGACGGATGATAATCGTCGCAGCTGCATTGAAATGACCTAATCGGCAATAACTGCTAGAGAGGCTCTGTCAGGTACTACTTGATATCGACATTATCTCCATTCGCATCACCACGCAGGAAGAATAACCAATCTGGTTCTTCGATGCTCAAACACCGGCATGTCGCCAAATGAGTGATAACGCTCAGATCCACCAAGAGACAAGGGGTGCATTGAAAACACGAGCCGATATGCACGCAGGCAGATAACGACGCACTTGTCCGTCAAATGGTATCTTCCATAGCCTTTCCATAGCCGAATGGAGATCATAAACTCACTTTCAATAACACGAAAGCTCCTCATGACTGCTTTTCATTTCTCAAGTGCAATCTTGATCTGAACGTCCTTAATCAAAAAATCCGAGTGAAATGTGGACATACTATCAGAATCATGTACAAAAGTTTTGCAGTCTAAAGCTCTATGGAGCTCCTTAACGGCAACGACGCCAAAGACGCTGCCAGAGTATTGGGACATCAGCCGAGGGCAGCAAGAGTGAGACGATTGAAGGCATGCAAAAGATGCCATGCACGGCGAATCAAATGCGACGCTTCCACGTGTGGACTCCCTTGTTCTAACTGCCGGGAAAGCCAAGCTCTGGATTGCGTTTTCATCAACTCTCAGCGTAAAAGGCAGGTAGCCATCCTGTATGGTCTCCATAGGCTGACAACGCATTTTTGGGCGAGACAGGGGGCCCACTGGACGTTTCATAGTCGCTAAACCATCCACCGAAACTACAACATTGCCGGACACCTCTGAACGCACTCTCGCCGAGGATGGCTTACAGACGACCAGGACTGCTCCGGAGGTGGACACGTCACTGAATATGATACAATTGTTCCATTCACAGAACAACACTGGTTGTATCTGTCAAGATACGGTAAATAGCACAACAAATGCCCAGACGTCTGATGGTAAGCTGGACTTAGACGATGAAGGAATCCACTAATATACTGGCACAGCACGTCGTACGAGCCGCAACAAAAACTTCGGTCTGATAGGCGAAAGCTGGTATGCATCTTTCCTCTTGCGAGCAAGCAGTCACGGAAATGATAACCTCCGACAATGCCTCCGCCCCGGACCTCATCGCATGGTCGCTCATAATGATTATCGTGAAGACGTTGATGACACATGGCTGGGGACAGCTATCGGAGAGCCACGCCATGATTTTCCGCCACGAGAGCTGGTAACAAGTCTGATATATGCCTACTTTGACCGCTTCCATGTCTTGTTTCCAATTCTTAACAAGGATGAGGTTCTGGAAGCAGTCTGCCAAGACCGTATCCCAACGTCCATGTTACGATGCATTCTATTTGTTGCGTCGGTGCATTGTGATGATCATATAATCCATCGGATGGGTTACGCCTCTCGCACAGATGCAGCAGACGATCTTTTCAACAAAGGGAGACGTTCGGTCGATCAACAGTCGGGAAATACGCGTTGTACGCAAATGATATGCTCTTTCCTGTTGCATTTCTGGTGGGGACAGCCTTCAAGCGTGAAGGATCCCAATTGGTGGCTCGCTACTGCCATTCGCTTCGCCCAGTCTCTAGGAATGCATCGAAGTATAAACACCAGTCGACTGGATTCGGAAACCAAGGCTCATTGGAAGCGGATATGGTGGTGTTTCTATGTGAGTTCCCACGTGTGTAATAGTTAAAAAGCGCACGGCTTACCATGCACAAGATTCGTGATCGGCAGGTCTCTCTATCAATGGGATTGCCAATGATGATCAATGACCTCGACTGTGATCTCGAACTACCGGTGCGAGATGACTTTCCTGGTGAATCCGACATGACCGCGGAGTACGTGATCGCACAGGCTAAACTTTCAAGAATTGGTTGGTTGATAATCCTTTCGGTGTCGCTGTACAAGCACCTCTGACGTTCAAAGTGTCCAATATTCACATCTGTCATTTGTCACCATCGGGTCTTATTCTGATCACAGATAGAATCCAGCGGGTTTCCATCGCCAAGACCGCCATCAGAGACCTCGATCAGTGGTATAGCTGCTTACCGGAGTGTTTGCGCCACGAGCGACAGAGCGGATACATCGCTTTGACCTTACGAATCATCTACAAGTCAGTCCAAACTACTCTGCAGCCCTGTCGATGTGCCGCGATGCTGACTAGAACGACGTACCAAAGCTACTGGAAGATTGACCTGATTCAACAACTGACGCGCAAATGCTGTCATGTTGACATGGAAGACCGCATTGACATTGTTAACGTGGCTAGCATTGTGACCCGGGATATTGAAGACGCTTTGTTGTCATGGAAACCAGAGCATTTCCCAATGATCATGTAAAGTACCTACATCAATGTGCTATGGTCAGTTACTAACGTTAGGCCGTGTAGTGTCACCGCCACCTTTTCAGCCATGACGGTTCAATATCTTGGACTACGAACATCCGATTGTTCTCGGAGAGAGCTTCTAACGCAAAAGATTCGCTCCAATCTAGCCAGTCTGCGTCAATTCGAGCAATGCTACATATTGGCTCGATGGATTCGAAATCTTTTTGAGAAATTGATGGACGAATGGCGATGTGAATTATTACGAGCGTTTGAAGAACATCCTACGTGTCCGATCGGCTCGCCTACCCATGCTGGAGGACCACCATCAAATGATATGGTTTCAGGCTCGCATATCGAAGCTGATCCGAACTTTGCTACGACTTTTGATATCGACTTTCTCGCCGTTGTGCCGGGGTTGAGGGGCCGTGGCGCAAATTTGTAACTATATGCATCGTTGTACTACCCTGGGGGCCGCATCTTCATAGACTATTAGTGATCTAGTGATTTAAGTGTATGCAGATGAGGCGACCGTGCTTATGCTTTCGTCTCAACCCGGATAGTTGTTGAGGTACAATCGAGCAGAGGCCCTTAATCGGCTAGATAGAACGGTGGACGGTTTTGGTTAGAAATCTGCGCGCTCGCTGCAACTCTGCACATCGCTTCGATTTACATGAAAATGGTAGCTGTCACTAGTAACACCCAGTTTGCACTAACGGATTTTGAGGTTGCAAATCCGGCAGTGATTCTTTTACTGGACCTGAAAACTGTAAATATTAGGGATTTGCCACCACCACTCGGCTATGGAACTCATGTTACAAGGTTCGATCGCCAATTCGGGTCCCATGATTGCTAATTTTCCTGCCGATTTGATGCGTACAGGGCATTGCTTATCCCCAAGGGCATCGGGTAGTCACCTCCCTGTCTCCAGTATACATGGTTTCATCAGTGTTGTATAAATCCCTAAAGACGCCAGGCTTTGCGGCACCTGAGGTTCCTTCATCGTCACCCTGATAGCTTTTCTTGATGCCCGGTCATAAACTCTGTTGATTAACGTCTACATTCACCTACAAGTTAGTTCAACAAGCAGATTGAGCAGACGATCAGACTGATATATGATCGAAAGGATGTCGTTTACTCCAAGTGCCGCCAATCTCGCCAAGCGAACAGTTAACGTCTACAACGAGCCAGACGCACAGAAGCGAGTCGAAGAGATAACTGCCCTCTGGAAACCAGATAATCATCATTACGGCGGGTTCGCGTCCAAGGGGATTGCAGATCTCATATTAGGCATACAGCAGGTCTACGAAGGATATGCAGAAAAAGGAATCACATTCAAGCCATATAATCCACGACAGAGGGAAAATCTGATCTTCTTCAATTTCGATGCTGTCTCTAAGGACGGGGCATCCTTAGCTACTGGCGCATATGTGCTTGTGTTGGCGCAAGATGATGGAAAGATTCAGAGCGACTACACGTTTGTGCTCAAAGGACTTGATGACGAAGGGAAAGAGGAATGACTGCACGACTTACTTCTCCTGTGGTAGCTTTTATTACGTAACTACCATTGTCTCAATAAATTGGTCGATTGTAAAGACATTCGGATTTCTTTAGTGCCGCCGTGGAAAACCTAGGTGGACCTGAATAGTCCAAGTGATCCCATATTGAGCTACTCTCTTAATGCTCAACTTCCTGCATATCTATGCAAAAATCTGGAATCCTCTTTTATGTCTCAATACATATTCGTAGACCGAGGCTTGTTCCAGTGGTATAGGAGGCTAATCGAGAGCTCGTGGCTGTTAGGCCGGAGACAAACAATTCCACCTTTTGGGCTTTGAGACAACGCTCCCAAAGTAGGATGCTTATGTCAGAAGATCAGCCTTTATCTAGGATGGATACCTTGAAATGGGCTTCATATCCTCTGCCACGACACGGGCGCAGTCGTCAACATTCTCGAGACGGTCGCCGGCTCTGCAAACTCACTATGCCTCGGTAGTGTTAAGGCGACAGTACGTTTACATCACCTGTTCATTCTCATTTTCTCTAGAATCGGCCAAGCCTCGCTCATAGACGTCCTCCCATGGCACCTTCTACTATTCAGGAATCAGAACAGACGAGGTCCCCAGACTCCGGGAAAAAGCACTACGGCATGTCTTCCAGTCGTAGCTCCTGATTCTGGAATATTTCTGAACATTGGGCCCATCAGAATACCGCGCACTTAGCCGATTTCTGGACGATACGACAGCACATCCGGGGATCAAAAATCATGCCTACACTCGTACAAAGATTCCCACCTGTCCTCACTGGGCAACGATATTTAACATGTCGGAACTTTTATGTTGCGCGATGACCTGGTAGACGTGATGCCATATCCTGGTAGCGCTTAGCCGTTGCCGCTCTAGCCTTTTTCCCCCAGAAGACTAACGGAACAGGCAGCAGGAAGAAAAGTAAAGCGATCATCGCAACGGAGACGATCAGGTTCTGTATGCCCACTGCTGCAAGCCACGGACTCAATCCGAATTGGATTGCAATCGATAGTGCATTACGCACAAAGACGATGGCCACTAAACAGTCACCGACCAACTGCACTCAAGAAGTCAACCATTCAAGCTTCGCTGTCTCTGAGACGAAAAGTCTGTTCAAAAACTCACATCTTGGTAGCAGTCTGTGACGTATGCCACAGCACAGTCTCCTATGAGAACCCAACTAGCGCCGAAGACACCATAACCAACAGCGAGAAGGGCCCAATGTTGATGCTAGTTTGCATGTTTTGGTTAGCAGCGGAAGATGGTGTATCAAGCCGTCATTGTAAACTAAGCTTGGAGTATTACTTACATGTGCTAACCCCAGACCCACCATCAAAATGCCACTCACAACGGTAACGGCGGTCACGATAGAGAGGTGTAGACGCATCTCCGGCTCAAAAGTCCATCTGTTTCGTCGGGAAAGGAAAATTGCCAACTTGTCATTGACAGGACCACCGATGACCGTTCCAAAAGCGCATCCGATAGTCACAGATAGGGTGAGTAGGCCCACGCCTGATGCACTGAAACTGTACGGTGGATACACGATGGTTGAGTCGACAACAGACACAAGGATTGTGTACCACGCCACAAGCGCGCCATAGGTAATGGCGGCGTACGTGACCGCTGGAAATGAGACCAGGATGACAAAAGGCTGATACAGATGTTGCCTGAGTGGAGCGCCTGTGTTGGTGATCAGGGCGAGACGTTGGAAATACGTCTTTTTTCTTGTGCTTGAATCATATGTGGGATGATGATCGTCCGTGAAATGGTTTTCTTGTCTTTCTCTGTCTTCCTGTTCTCCTTGCGGCATCATGTGTGTCCGATTCGATTCTTCGGGGACATATGCCGTTTCCTCATAAAAAAGAAGTACTAGAAGCAAGTTGACACCCAGAAATATGGCAGACCACCTCCAGAGCCATCGCCAACCCTGACCTGTAACGATGTAACCACCCGCCAAAGGTCCAAGACCGACTCCAGCGGCTTGGGCGAAGAGAAAGAGCGCACTCATCGTTGACCGTTGGTGCACAAAAAAGAGATCGACAGTGGTAACTTGTAAAAGCGTCTCACTCAGACCTCCACCGAAGCCGCAGATGAATTGTGCTCCGATCATCTCACCTCGAGATTTCATGAGTGAAAGCCACAGTGCAGCGGCAAATTGCAGAGATGAGCCAAGGACATATAGTGGTCGTCGACCGAACTTGTAGAGCAGCGGCATTAGCAGCATGGAGCCCGCTGCGAGGCCTGCGAAGTTCAAAGCACTCGCAGTAGTAAAGGTTGAGTAAGTGAAACCAAGATCCGTCTCGAGCTCAGTGAAAGGAATATATATAATATTGATGTTGACGAAGGTGAAGAAGACGAAGGAGCTTGCCAGCGAGAAGTTCACGGCCTTGCGAAAAGTCGACCAGTTCTAGCATGGTTTGTTCAGTAAATTTTACAATCAAACTCGTGCAAGGCTACTCACCAAGGGATCATTAGGATCGTCGGTCGGGACGGGGAAGAGAGCGACTGCATCTTGATCATTGGGTCGCACTGCATTTGATGTCAATTGACCTGCTAAGGACTGGATGACACAATACTCACTCAATAGGACGGTCCCTGGAGACCTAGTGGTATCGCAATCTTCTGCATCTTTGATGGTCACTGCTTCCACCTTCGGCGATGTGGGATCCATGTTTGCTAACTCTCTTAGAAATGCGTACGGGGCATTTGTCTGTCTATGGGGATAATGTGACAGCTTTTAAATATGTAAAAGGAGTACGCTCCAGTCTCTACGTCTGGAAGCGCAGTGGGTGGTCAAAGATAAGGGGCCATAGGCTATGGAGGTAGGTATTGATATTGCGGCCCTTGGGACAGCCTTTTTAGCGTTTCGGGGACAAATCATCCAGATAAGTATTCAACTTCGTGCTTCCACTGGCTGACAGGTGAGCAGCCACACAATGATGGCTCAACAATAAGGCCTTATTGGCCGTACAGCAGGATCGGAAATGATCAAGTTAAGGATCCCAGAGCCCTGGTAATCAGTGCCAAGCGATGATTTGATTGGAGCGATCGGAAATGATATCTGAGTCAAATACTTTATAACCCAACAATGCTAGCCATGCTGAAAGCCCCCACGTTTGACAGTCTTTTGATCGAGATTCTTATGTTCCTTCACCAAACGAAATCGCAGCGATCTGGAGCTGGGAAGGGACAGATGATTGGCACTGAGGCTCAGCAACTGAACATCTCGAGGTCCAATATTGACGCTGTGGGACCTCGACGAAATACGAGGTTACGACAGCAAGGACAAGAGTGTACCAACGTCAGACGGCATCAGCAGCCTGTAAAAGATTCATTGTGTCTCTAGATTCCTCGAAGATTCATGCTCCAGGAACTTCCAAAAATTGGAAGACCCTGTATCTGAGTCGTTCCTTGTTTACTATGTGGACGAGTCTGATGATCCCCTGGCGATCAAGCTCAAAGGCATTCAACGAAAATCCTTGTGGAGAAATCTATTTGATGCAGAGTAGTGATTGGCAATGATGGCATGAAGTCAATATGTAATACATATTTCCTGTCGGATCAGACAAAAAATGTGAAGGGGTAGCGTTTCCGACTTTCTCATACTTTCGACCACAACCTGCAAATACCACATTTAGATCGAGACAGTGACCATGGAATGTTATACGATGTCGCTAAGGCCTTCACCGCATCAAAAAATGGGTGTGAAACCCACGTGTAGGTGGGAAACGGACTCGTCACAGTACTTCCCCACTGCAACGGAGAAATGTGATTTTGAGCATCCCATCCATGGCTTTCATCTGTCGAATATGGGAACTCCCATTGTCGAATCGATAATGAGCGAAGTTACTATGCCTCTAATGAATCTAAGGCTTCGAACACAGATGTATGGCATTGCATTATTGCAAGTGTCGCGGACGCAGCGAACCCGCCCTAGAAGCTTGGTTACGTTGATGTCACCAAGTTTTAGTTATCTTGGTTGGAGACATTGTACCAGTGGCTCGTCAGCTTGGAAGGCCCCGCTTGAAGATGCCGCTTATAATGTTTGATCCGATTGGTGGATAACAGCGGACGAGAAAAATGTAGGCTACAGAGTTTCTAATAATGCTTTATCAGCATGAAATAAATTTTCCGGTCTAGGTGCTGGTCGAAATGTTCAGTACCAATTTTTACAGCGGAAATGCTGGATTGCCTTAATTCAGATGGAGGTCTCACTTCTGCAGAACAGCTTTTAGGCTGCGATCACATTTTTTTGGTAGAGTCCTCCGAGTCAGAGTTCGCAATACTTGCCCTGTTCGTGGCCGTCCGATCCTGCACCCGATTGCAGCCAGAATTTTTTCTCGTCATACAAAGCGCCGAGAGATACGTGTTCACTCGACCTTCAAGCCTTCTTGCATGGCAGTAAGATAAGTGCGGTCTTGCAGATTTCAGTATGTATACAGAGGATACACAACACAGCAAAGTCAGCGGTATCGACTGCATCAAAAAGGTATGACAACGACCATGGTCGTATCGCGGAGAATGACTAAATGTATTAGTCCTTTTCCAATGCACAGAGGCTCATGGATCCAATATTATATAATGCCAGTCCGGAAGAAGTTGGATTTGCAAAGGATGTTGTGCGCCGAGAACTCTTACGTCTCTTGGAACAAATCCGGTCTTTGTCGAAGCAAATTATTTCGCCGAATAATACTATCTCTTCTACTTCTAGTCACTTTACAAGCATGGCAATTGTAGGAACCCACGGCGACGTATCACAAGATGCTACACAGCCCATAAATGGTCTCATTCTCGAAGAGAGCGACTTCAGAGACTTTCCGGAACAATTCCAACCTGCCTTATTTGAACATGAGTTGCCATCGAGGTGGACTACAGACATTGTTAATCCCTCAGGCTTTCATGCCATCACAGATCTTCCACTTGGCAGTGTTGATATGCCCATGAGACACGTTGGTCCATCAAGCACTACGACAGAGACAACGACTGTCCAATCATCCGACAAAAATCTATCGCACGACAATTACCATCAAACAAGGACATATCCTAGGTTTACGGCGGAAATCTCGGGAAATGGAGGGCAAAGTGACATTTTACAGGTGCCCTCGCCTGAAAGATATCCTCGATATCCGGCATGTTCTCCAGAGTTGACCATCCGGATCTTTGGAACGACGAAAGTACAGGACCATATTCCATCAAATCTCCCCGAGATTTCTCAGGTTCTGGACGAGCTGAGAGACCGAGTCGCAGTGGGTGATAACATCCTCCTGCCTCTTGTGCGTTTGTTCTACGCCATTGGAAGTCACGATTCTTTCTGCTACCTGAAATCTGCCTTTAAAAGTTCACGGCAGCATTTCGATCTTGCATCCTATGCACCATCAAGATGCATTTGCGACACTACAGCCACTTTAGATAGGCTCGATACCTTCAGTTCATGGTCAACGATCATGCGGCGATACTGTCTTGTACGGTTGGCGGAATTTCGAGCTCAACGAAAAGTGTTCTATGCGTCACATAAGATCCCTAGATGGTCTGACACTAACGTGGATATCGGCGAACATCAAGCATATGCGAGCGGTCAGCGACGATTACCACAGCAAAATTCGAAACGACGACGTAACAGCCGCAGCGATTCCCTCGCCCTAGTTGACATGCTCAAAGCAATGTATCCAGATTCCAGCTCCGACGCCTCACTTAAGAGTGGGTCAGTATACCAAATGCGGCTGACGAAGCTCAAACATCGTTTGGCGTGTGCTCGTAACTGGTATGTACTCAGGTCTGCTTTTGGCGTTGGGATCTTGGCACTAGTACCTGCAGGCGGCATGTTCAGTATAACAATTGATAGGTGAGTACTGTTACCAGGACGAGTGGGATTGACTAACTTGAACAAGAATCGAGAAACTCCCGAACGCGGCGATGACCGCATTTGTCGAAGTATTGAGAGCACACAGGGGCGAGTATCTGGACACGCTTAGCTCACGGTTATCAGAAAAGATCTTCGACAATATCTGCAAGTTTGAAGCGGGTTGGTTGTATGAGTTTGAGAAGAACGGATTCGAAGAAAACACAGAGTTCGCGGCAGCTGGAGAAGGCCAGGACAAGGCCTCTGTGTTGTTTCCAAACATTTCAGCATCAAGTTCGTGTTGATCTATGTACCAAAATGGAAATTGTCGAAATACATTCGGCTAGCATGCGCGAGCCTCCGAGGTTGCGTAGGAATATCACATGAAAAGCCTAGGCTGGAATTCATGCCATAGGCTCTAGAGATAATCGATCTCGGTTCTTGAGACTGCCATGTGCCTTCTTTTAATCTCCTGTTCTCGATGCAATCATTTTTCATATCTCCATTGCACCACCGAGGCCGGCTAGAGACAAGATGTCCTAAGCCTTGATCAGGATCTCTCTGCACCATCTTTCCGTGCCAAACCTTGAAAAAGTCGTGGACGGAGGGCTCGAACCAAATTGCTCCGCTGCAGGTGTGATCTGGACGAGCCTGAACATTCATGATTAAGACTGCTCTACAAGTTGATTCAAGACGACCCATTCGGTTTCACTCACCCAAGGACAGCCCCAATTGGCGTACAGAACGTATCGGCCTCTCTCTGCTGGGAAAAGGCGATTTGGGATCTCTTGATACTTCGCCTTGAAACATGGTCATATTGTCTGTGCCTCAGAACTTTGCTTATTCTTCCTTGCCGTCCTTCTGATTAAATTCAGGGCCTCAGAAATGTAAGTTTTCAGTCATAATTCCCTTGCTTTTTCTTAAAGCTTTCGTCTGCGTTTGCTCATGAGGATAATATCATGAAGCCGGCTGTTAGTGTCGTAATGCTGAGTTCGGTCAAAGTTTGCGCCTGCGAATGGGTGACTAAGCTATGTATTTGCTCTGTAGCCTACATCGCAAAAATTGATCCGTACGCCTGGATTACGCTTCCAAACTGAAACTCCCAATACACGGCATCGAGCCGCTTGCGACGCTCGCAAGAAGAATTATCGTCCTTAATAAAGATGCGGCTGCGACAAGACTATTCGCAAAGTCGGTGTACCCTCGAAATACAAAATGGTGCTTCCAATCATCGCCGTGGTGGGTGCTACTGGCGCTCAGGGTGCTGGCGTTGTTTCAGCATTTGCATCGCCAACGGATGCCTCACAGTATCATATTCGGGCCCTTACCTCAAACACAGCAAGTCCTGCGGCTAAGATTCTCAGCCAGCATTCCAATGTGTCGATCGCCCGTGTCGATCTTAATTCATTCGACGATGTTTTCGACGCATTTCAAGGAGCCTCTTTCATATTCGCAAATACAGTGTTCCATCCCGATACATTTTTGAACCACGGACCGGAAGCTGCCCGCAAGCGGGAGGAACTCCAAGGCTTGAATATCGTCAAAGCAGCTGCTCAAACACCTTCTCTTCTCCATTTTGTCTGGTCTGGTCTACCTGACGATCACCGAATTAGCAATGGCCGATACAGTATCCCTCACTTCCAGTCCAAGATCCCTGCTGAGAAGTACATCTGGGAAAGCGAGTTGCACCAGCGGACCACCATACTACGGGTCGGGCTTTACGGTTCTAATCTCTCCATGTTTCCCTACCACGCCACAAAAGCAGTCAGTCCCCCTTCCAAATTTTTACAGGGCCATTTCTAATGTCGCAGGAACCTGTTAAGAAGCTCCTGGTGACACTCCCTTGCAATCCGAGTGTCCCGATCTATTTCGTTGGTGATGAGAGGATCAACGTTGGCTTGCTCGTCCGAGCCATCGTCGCTCAACCCGCTAAAACGCTTGGTCGCTACGTTCTCGGCTCGGCAGAAAGTCTTAACTGTCGGGCTTGGGTCCAGATTTTGACTAAGACTCTGAAACAACATGGACAGGATTTGGACGTTGGCTTCGTCGAATGTACTCTAGACTCCTTCGAAGAGTTCTGGGGGGTGGCAGGGACCGAAATTGGGACGATGTTTCGGTATTTTGAAGAGTTTGGACTGTCGGGTTACGAGACAGATACCAAAGGATTGCCAATCATTACGCCAAAAGAACTCGGAATAGAAAGTGAGCTGCGTACCACCGAGGATTCTCTGAGGACTTTGGAGGTCGGAAAGTTCATCTGATCTTTGAAGATGCGTCGAGAAGGTTGAGGTCATATTGGCAGAACCATTTACTTGTTCCCATGCTGTCTGGCTCTCCGTGATTACCATGACCATTCTTGGAATTATGTGACATGATGAGATTCTGATTGCAATTTTACGCACCAGCCGGCTTTGAGATTTGTAAATCTAATTGAATTCGGAGATTCCAGTGCTGCTGAATTTTCGAGGTAAAGTGCTCCGTCATCCTTACGCTAGTTATAAGTCTTAACTTGAGAAGACGGTCTCTCACAATCATCACCTCTCCTGCCATTGACGATCATCATTTCGACCTTGCGAAACAGGTCAACTCTCTCGTCAAGGCTTGTCCAACAAACCCCCAGAAGATTCTTTATTGTCCTGAGCATGCGCAGTATCGGTACGCAAATTCTGGCCGCTACAAGGATGAGAATTCTTCGCCTCTGACACATTATCTTAGAAGTTAAGAACGGCCACGGCGCCATCAAAGACCTTTTTCTAGCCGATTTGAGGCAGAAACCAAGTCCTGGGAAGGATGAGGCTTTGATAAGGGTGAGAGTCTTCGGTGTCAATCCCATGGATGCGCAACAGAGAGAAGGCAACTATCCCCTGCCACCACCGGCTCGGAATCGTACCATGGGCGTGGAATTTGCCGGTACCCTGGAATCATTTGGGTCTTATACTCAAGACACTGGAGGCTTCGCAATAGACGATGAAGTTTTCGGTCTGACGTACGGCGGCGCCTACGCCGAATGGGTGGTTGTGAGTACGAAAACTCTCGTCCACAAACCCAAAGAGCTTTCTTGGGAGATCTGCGCAAGTCTCCCTGAGGTTTGGTTCACGGCACTTCAAGCTTTACTTGTCGTGGGTCGTTTTGCGAAGGGTATGAGGGTGCTATGGCACGCTGGGTCATCCAGTGTGTCCATGGCAGGGATTCAGCTGGCAAAGGCCTGTGGAGCCAAGCAGGTTTACGTGACAACAAGTTCTCCAGAGAAGATCAATTATTGCACATTACTGGGGGCAGATGCTGGCTTCTCCAGTCGCAATGATGACTGGGCAGAAGAGATTCTAAGAGAGACATCTGGAAATGGGGTGGACTTAATTATCGACTTCGTGGGCGGGGCAAATCTATCACAAAATCTCAGGGCTGTGGCAGTTGATGGTTGTGTTGTGTGTCTCGGAATCCTTGGGGGCCGATACATCAACCTCGAGGATAGTGGCGAAGGAATTGACTTCTCGAGATTGATTGCGAAACGAGCTCGAATCGAAGGGTCTCTCCTCAGAAGTCGTGACGACAACTATCAAGGCGTTCTGCGAGACCTTTTTATTCAGCATGCCTATAATAATCTCCGGCAGGGCATCTTTCGGTCTCCCATCTATAAAATCGTGGACTGGGACAGCATTCAATATGCGCACGCTTTGCTGGAAGACAAAAGTCGAATAGGTAAGGTCGTATGTAGAGTGTCATGAGATCAGCCTCTCAATCAATGTATCTAGCCCCGAAAAGAATCACCTGGGCGACGTGGAGAGCGGTCCACTTCAATCTCGATCTAGCGCAAAGTCTTTTAGAATCGCTGACTTTAGGACGTGCGGACCAAGAGTGTAGAGTCACAAAACGCTATGCTTATAAATCGTTGTCGTAAAAGAGTGCATCGGTCAAAATTCAGACGGGCTCGCAAAGTCTTTAAATGAAACGTTCTCCTGCGGCGAGAGAATTCGATCTTTCGCTCTGTCAATCAAGCTCCCGAAAAAAACTGAGTCGCATCCCAGAACATCACAGATCTAGGATACTCTCATTCAAGCAAAAGAAATCTGACACGATGGGGCTGAAGGTTCTCTTTGTGTTGACCTCTCACGATACAATCGATGCCATCAATCATCCCACCGGCTGGTAAGCAACATGCCCGAGTCAAATGATCTTCGTTGAGCAGTTCTAGGTTCCTCCCTGAATTTGCGCACCCGTATAACAAGCTCTCGCCACGATGTGAAATTACAGTAGCCTCTCCCTCAGGTGGTAAGGCTCCAGTGGACCCAGGCTCCGTGGAACTCTCAAAGCAAGATGAAGAATCCCAACGCTTCTTCTCCGAGAAACAGGCGCTATGGGAGACTACCGAGAAGCTAGAAAAGTTCCAGAGCCGGTCAGATGAATTTGACGCCATCTTCTTTGTCGGCGGACACGGTGGTACTGCTCCTAATTTACTTTGTCACCCAATTGAGCCAAAGACGATGCTGACCTAGCTTAGCCATGTACGATTTTGCCAGTTCGAGTGCCTCACAGCAAATTATCCGAGAGTTTTATGAGTCCTCCAAAGTTGTTTCTGCGGTTTGTCACGGTCCAGCAGCCTTAGTGGATGTGAAATTGTCGGACGGAACCTATCTGGTGGCAGGCCAGAAAGTGACAGGCTTCAGCAACGAAGAGGAAGCTCAAGCTCAACTTACAGAAGTCATGCCATTTTTGTTGGAAAGCAAGCTGAAGGAGAGGTCCGCGATCTACGAGAAAGCCGGGACACCGTGGGCGGCAAAAGTCGTCGTGAGCGGGAAAAATGCCAATCTAATTACGGGCCAGAATCCTGCAAGCGCAGGTGAGATCGGAGAGGCAATATTGAGAGCAATATCCGCCTAGAATACCCAAGTATGACCAGGAACAAGTAGGTCCTGGCATAAGATCTTTATTGAAAATGCCCAAGCAGTCTCTCGATTTCTCTAATTCTTGTACGTGCTCAACATGACGAGATTTGAACAACTCGGGGGACTTACTGCTGGATCAAGGGGCAGTATTTGCAAGGAACAAGCAAGAGTATCATGACTGCGTTTTGCCATACTATTTCGCTTTTAAGTATGGAAAGAGGTACTGTAAAGGGAGCTACATCAGACCCAGTTCATTAGAGTACACTTTTAAGCATGAACCAAAGAAAATAAGTTAAGGGTTGAACAATTGCATCGTATTCTTTCTCGGTCGGGGTTGGAGGTAGTTTACTAAGACCTACAGGATGATACAATGCCCTAATCAACGAACCCGACGGAGCGAATGTTATCTGGAATCGTACGCCAAATTCTAGTCCGGAAACACGACCCATCCGACGCCCGCTGAGGGGATCCGGTTGGTAGACAACCCCTCCGAAGTATACCGAGAGCTCTCCTGATATCTCTTAACTCATTTTGGAACCAAAGCGATATACCGACACTACTTGAAGAAGCTCCGACCCAACTAACCGAAGAGCAAGCTACGAAGCTCGTAGATGTTCTGGAATCAGTCCGAGCGGAACTGCCAGATGGACTCTTTGTCACTCTCGCGGTTCTTCGAGCATAGGAGAGAAGTCGCTCTATTATCGCCCGCTTCGGTAACTTTCGAAGCGTATTCCTCGATAATTACTACTTAGAATATACTTTTTACTATTATCAGAAATATTGTACTTTCCTTTTCCTCTACTCTATGCCGATTTAGGCTTACTGGTAACTTGCGGCAAAAGCATCTATAATAAGTGGGTATTAGGATTTTTCAGGAGCGGAAGTTATCCGCGTAACGTAACGTAATTCTTTTCTAGGAATATAAAATTTCATGGTTTGTTTTCCTTCAGGCGAAGTAATAACCAGTAGCTCACTCTTCTAGTGTAAGCAGAACTACGTGGACTTTTAGCTATCTCAATGGTAGATACGGTTACCTACCCAGAAACAGTTTCTTTCACGAAAACATGGCACACCAGGCAGTATCCTTTCATCTCCCCAACTCGACCGGAGCTCTCTGCTGGTGGAAAGAACGTCGTGATCACAGGCGGTGCAACTGGAATTGGAAGAGCTATCGCCATCGCATTTGCTCAGGCGGGGGCAAAGTCTATATCGATTCTAGGCCGCCGGTTGAATAAGCTTGAGGAAGGTGCAACAGCGATCTCGACCGTGGCCAATGGAGACGCCAATGTTCTGTTTGAGAAAGCTGATCTTCTAGACCGTGGTCAAGTCGATACTGCTTTAAAGACCATTACTAACAAGGTCGGGGAGATCGATATCTTGGTATCCAATGCCGGGTTCCTACCCCAGCCGGAACCAATCGTCGGCTGTCAAAGCATAACCTTGATGCGTACGTTCGAGCTCAATGTCCTGAGCGCCTTCAACGCTATGCAGGCATTTGCGTCAGTTGCAGGCCCGACACCCATCTTGATCAGCATTTCGTCGGCTATTGCGCATTTCGCCCCTGTGTATGGATTAAGCACCTATTCAATGACAAAGGCTGCGAATATTAAAATGATGGACTATTTCGCGGCGGAAAATCCTCAGTTCCACGTCGTTAATGTCCAGCCGGGATGGGTTGCCACAGAGATTAATGGTATGCAGGCGGAGGCTCCTGATACCGGTAAGTTCACTACGAACTAACCAATTATTACCTTTATCTAAAAGTAGCAGCTGAGCTCCCTGGAGAGTTTTGCGTATGGCTCGCGTCCCCCGAAGCGAAATTCTTGAACGGAAAATTCGTATGGGCAAATTGGGACGCACAGGAGCTATTGCAAAAGGCGGATGAGATTAAGAACACTAAAGTGCTCAACGTACATCTCGAAGGAGTTCCAATGTGAGAAGATTAATGACTGACACATCCTCCCTATATACTTGGACAGCAGACTATAATCGACCGAAAGCTATTTCTGGACGCTCTCGATATACGTATATTTCCTCAGTTTGGCCTATCTGTTTCTGTGCCGAATAGGTTTTTTATAAATGTCCTGAGAAGCCTTCTTTGCTTTCAAAGATTCGGGTTATAATAGCAGTCTCGGAAAATTGCAGAGGAATATCGAGGAGAAGGTACAGAGGTTCTGCGAGGGATGAAACCGCCTGTCTCCTGTACTACCCATGCGCATTCCCTAGCCTTTATGGTGGAATATGACTAATGGTATTATATTGAAACTCTCAGGGGTTGTCTGGAAAGGAGGAGCGTCCATAAGATCATAGCCGCCAAATAGCGATAGAGGTCATACGTCGTCAGAGCTGGGACTTCCGTGTGAGCTGTGTAGTTTGGTGGCGAATGATTGAGAGTACTGTTAAGAGAGGGAAAGGAGCACAGGCACATTCCTCGTTAAATACTACTGCGCAAGAGGGGAGCAAAAAGTGGGCTAGATACGCCCACGTCCATAGGTGGATGGTCACGTGCCAGACACGCAAAGATCTCGCTGCAAGTAAACACATACGAATTTAGCGGCGCAAGCACTTTTTGCCGCATACCTCCGTAGTCCACCGCAATTCATTCACCGTGGTTCTCAACCAATCTGTGTCGTTCACCTCTTTGTCCTCTCGCTCTTCATTCTTTTCGTGCCCTTTTTGCCCTTCCTTTCTTGACTTCATTCTTTCTCTTCCCCCGTCAAATGCCCTTCCTCTCCGTCTGTCTTCCCTCCGCTGTTTGCCCACATTCCGTCTTGTCTTGTAGCCGGCAGTTTCAAGCGGAGCGTGATTTTTGGCTGCCTGACTCGCAATCGAATACTCGGATAGCTGTTCAGGTGGCTAATGTCTTTTTGATATCCAGCCTCCTGTTTCTTTGGAGCAGGTTTAGGAACTGGACTTGAGTGCTCACTGAACAGCTCTCTTGATGGCTCTTCGCTGCGATCAAGCTGGTGACGTCCATTATTAATTAAAGTTGCTCCGCTTAATTCACTGGCGGCGTCATCCGCTGAGAGGGTGGGGGAGAGTCCGGGCGACGGCGACGGTGAGCATAAATACTGAGCAAACATGAGGTCATCGTCTAAATCTCTCGGCACGACGGGATCGATCGTACCACTGCGAGGTGTGGATTGGGACGGGAATAAATTTCACTCTAGAGCCGCGCACGGCCCGTCATCCTCGATGCTCGGCATGTAATGGGGGGATAGGATGACCAAATCCTCAATAAGGCATGCGGGTCGATCCTCAGAGAAGGCATCATCCAGGGACAAAGCCGATGGGCAGATAGCTGGAGGGATACGCCGTGGTTGTTTTTGAGGACGGTGTAGCAAAGGCTCCCCGGAGGACGTAGATGCGCCGTCGACGCGGTGAGGTGGCATCCACTCGAGAGACTTGGCGTTGCTTGATCATTTGCGCTTGCGACTTGGACCGGCGCCCGGCGCTTCTTTGTCGAGTGCCATTTTCTCATCTTGCGAATCGAGGGTTGTCGAAATCGCTGGTTTCACAGGATATTTACGGCTGAGCCCATGTTCGTCAGCGAAATAGCATTGAAATGCAGCCGAGTCACCGAGGGGTATGTCGCACAGACGACATACGACGGGCCAACGGCAATTAGCAAGGTGCTCATCATCGATGTGGCACCACAATTTATGATCTCGGGACCAGGGTTTGAGTTATATGGACGCAAGTAGCCCAGGCTCACCGGGACACAGTGGACAATAGCCTGGCCGTACTAACGTGTGGCAGTAGGTCACGGTTCCACAATATTTGTGTCTTGGCGCTGCCAGGTGTGCTTGACTGTGTGACTTCCATTCCTCTCCGACAACCAGTCGAAATAGTGATAGCAGTAATGGATGTCCGATTGAGGGCGCCCGAGACGGTGTGCTATCTCTTAACGCATATAATTTTGGATATGCCGGTTACGCTGCTGTTTGGATAGGCTGCTTCCATTAGTTTATCCATACACGTATGAGTCTAGGTGGGAGAGCACTCACCTGTCCATTCGAAGCTGACAACACTTGACGGGATAAGCGCCGTTGACGGGGCGCGACTTAGGGAGTTAGAGGACGGTAAAATCTTGCACATAGAGACTGTGGAGGTCCTGGAGGGCCTGCTATATCTCGGCCGGCTCCAAGGCATGATCAGCGACTATATTCTGAGCGAACCGGCCTCGTTCCGGAATCCATAGACAGAGGCTCTAGATGAAGTCGATCTTTGGGTTATCCTATGTTTCCTCCTTCCCTCAAGTCAGAATTTTCCAACCTCGGCGTTCTCGAATCCAGTGCTCCTGGTGATGGCGTAGCGCTTAGTTCTTCAACTATTTGAGGCGGTTGGCGTAGCGTTTCTTAGGCTGACTGTAAGCTTTACTACCGTCCTCGGTTCATGCGAGTGTTTGCACCTCTTTTGTAAGCCCCTAGAGCTCTAGATCGCGGTGTATAACGTCTTCGTGGTGCGAGGGGAGCTTATTAAGGAGGCCTTCTTCGTGAAATTTTTCCATGCTTTAAAAATACTCGATATGTCGATGGTCGCTCTTTTCGTTTCGGAAAGCCGCCTGGCCATCGACGGAGGAACAGTTGGCCACGTAACTCTAGCTAAAGACTCGTTCATCGGCTTGCGTTAGGTGTTGCGAGCGTTGTGCGGCAGTATACCGTTCTAAGACGCGGAGAATCAGCAGAAGTCCATTAAGTCAACGCCCCCACGAGATCGTTCAGAGTCGGTAGACTGGCATGACCTACCTACTAGCGCGTGCCGACAATGCAGAAATAACTTACTGTCAACCTCTTTACCGAGTTGCGGCCGGCTTGCGTAGATCGATGGGCCACAGAGGTAGCCGGCATTAGTCAAAGTGCTCTTAAGGATGGTGGTAAAAGAACTTTTAGGCATGGGGTCGTCGGTCACGCCGCCGGATTTCGTGCATTTCCGAAGGATCGGCCGTCCCAAGGCTGAATCTTTGAATCTAAGCTCAAGCTCATCCTTGCCCACGGGCATCTCTTGCGCCCGTACTTCCTCGAGGGACTTATACCTAAAGAGAGCGTTATCAGCGATAGCCATAGCGAGAAGGAAACCGGCATCATTGTAAAACAGTCTTTCGTGATCCTTTGCCGCTGCACCGAAACTAAAAGGAGCCTTATAGTTAGCGCTTAGGGGTTAAAGAATGATGATAGAATACAAGGGTTAAAGAGGGGGGACGAACACTATATTCTCGGGGTCACGGTTGTTCTTGACCCACCGCTGGTCGACCTTGTAGATGAGTCTCCAGCTACGGCTACTTATACGCTGTAAGACGAGGGTGATGTCCTAGTCAGGTCAGGTTAAGACTGGACGAAAAACTATAGATGATCGCACCTTATATCAAAGGCCTTCGGTGAAGAATGCGTCGGCCCCCGGTCCAGTAGTACACGTGAATGATGAAGGTGACTTGAACTCGATACCACTCGAGGATAAAAATGAGATTATCTCGGGTCCATAATGTCAGAAGGACACGATTGAGATCACGGTCGGTGAAATTGTATTTCGGCCGGTGTTTATTCACGACAATCCCTTCCCGGGTCAGAGTCTGTCGAATCCACTAACGAGTACATCGGTTAGTCTATCTAATTAAACCTGGCTCAGAAAGTAGACTCAATCTCACATTGTATACTTCGCTCCGTTCTTTTTCAATGGTGTCGATCCCTGTGACACGAGTAAAGCCGGCGAAGAACCATTCCGCAGTGATGTTGATGGAGTCAGCGGTCGGTCTCTTCTGCTTCTTGTCAAGCTGGGGCTTGCTTGTAGCGATGTAAAATCGAATAAAGTCTTTGACCGTACCGAGGTCGGGCGCGGTCACATTATGCCCTAGATACCGACGGCGGGCCGTCTCTTCATCGGGAGGGGGCTGGGCGTTCTGGTTGTGTTCTTTTCTCATGGCACTGAGACGCCACCTTAACCCTGGGTCAGAACGTAGGCGGTGAAGACAGAGGAAGGGGGAGAGCGTGAGGAGAGAAGGGCAGCTCTTACAGGACGTAGCGCCGGAGGGTAGCATCTTGGTTCTTCTTCGTCTTCGCGACATGTTTATCTCGGCTATAGACTTCATCGGCCTCTCTGTGTGCTCTTCTTTGGTAACCCTTGGCTTCAGCACGGGCAAGGGGCAGTTCGTCCGCCGTGAGCTCCTGCTGGCTCAGTTGGCCCATGGGCGGTCGTGGTGGTGACGGGAGTTCAGACCTTCGTGGGGAGAAATCCGCAATGACGGTAGGGGCAGAATTGTCGTTCGAGGAAGATCGCAACCTGGAAGAGCTGGAGGAGAAGGAAATCGGGCATCCCGAGAGGGAAGGAAGGGGGTTTTGTACGGCATTTGCAGAAGGGTGTCTATCCGAACGAGAGGACGAGGAGGGGTCGAAAGTCGAAAAGGCGTCAAAGAGAGACCGGTCGGTGCGCTGCTAATTTTGGGGTCCTGGACTGGCACTAGACGGGGTAGAGTAGGTTTAAGATGAAGGTGAGTGTAGAGGTGAGCTCTGGGAGGAAAGAGAGTTGGGGGCTATCATATGGTAGTTCTAAGGAGGGTGGTCAAAGGTATTTTAGGACCTAGTCTCCCGGCTCGTTCTCGACCGAAATGCCACTTCCTACCTCTCTTCTACGTCTCAACGCGGTTGAACCCGTCTGCGTTGATTAGAGGACCCTCACAGTTTGGGGATACTTTGCGCACACTGAGCTGTCAGTCTCAACCACGACCCGGCTCCAATGGCAGTCGTCCATCGCCGAGTCTCATAATTCGCGCCTGTTACGGGCAGCTCCGCTTCGTATCTGGATAGGAGATCCATGCACCTGCTGCATACGGCGAGCCCCGACCTGATCCCTAATCTCTATCGCTCTTTTCTTCGTGTGCAGTAGCTCCAGCCACCAGTCTGTGCTCGTTGTCATCGCCTGGCGTGTCTGAAGCTGAGCTCGCGGGCGACGGAGGATTGATAAGGCCAGGAGGTAAATCGTCGACTATTCCTCTCTTTGCAGCCCTCATCTCCGCAGACCGCTCTCTCCGATCGAGGTAGTGGCAAAACTCTTCTGAAGAAATAGTAATAGACTTGTCGCTCAGGGCGTCGGGAACCAAAGCTTTGGGTGCGAAGTCCACGATAGGGATCTGTAGTCGGGAACCTAGGATAGGCTTTCCATCGTGACTTCGGAATTCCTATAAAGTACTTAGTAAAATATCGTACTGAGGAAGTAGTAGCCCTACCTGGCTTTGATATTCAATCAATAATTGAGGTGGCGCAGTCCCGGACTGGTGCTCGATTCGTGGCCTCCAAGTCTTCAACATAATCTTCTTGGAGCGGCGATAATCTTGATCCAGCGCGATAACGAGATTGGTACCTCCATAACCTTCAGTAATGTAGATATGCGCCAATTCCGGTAAGTCTTTGCTCTTTTGTGAATATGCCACCTCCAGTATGACACTAGGATGTTGTGCGTTTTCGTGTCTGAACTGAGCGTCAGGACTGTGCTCGCCGATCTTACCTTCGCGTACAGCTGTATGGCATTCATTGTGGATTAGATCTGCGAAATTCTACTTCGCTAGATCTTCCGAGTACAGCCGTCTCAATTCTCTCTTGACGAACTCGCAGAAGCCTTCTTGCACGCTCTCATGTTGATGGCTCGCAGTCATACGGAGGACGAAGGTCGAAGTTTTCGGGAAATAATCATACCTACGGTTTAACGTTAGTAGCTATACTGTCAGGAAAGATATCAGCATCTCATACCGCACTTTATCCCCCCAGGGTGAATTCTCAGAGATTAGCTTTTGTAATGCGCTGAGGTCGCCAGGGCTCAAATGATACCGCAGCCAGAGATCAGAGGGAGAGTGACCATGAAAGTAGCGTTCAATATCCTTGGAAATGAGCTGCAGGGTAGAGGCTGAATTTGAATCAGAGGGTGGATGACGCGCTAACGGAGCGTCTGCGGTCGTGGAGACATCATTTGAGGAGTGATTGAGATTCTGAGTGAGTGAGGACTCGGTCACTGCGCCAGGCAGGTCTGGACCCGCTTCCGGCATCGGCATCGCCGTGGAGATTTTCTGTTGGAGCGCGGTAGTGTGATAACGACGCGACAAGATAAAAAACTCAGGCTGTGAGAGAGATGTTGATGGAAAGAGACTGTTTGGAGTTATTTTGCGGGGTTGAAGGCTGCGGAGAAAATCACTACCTACGGTCATGGAGTGCAACATAGTAGCACTACGGTCGATCAAGCGAGCCCAAAAGTGTGGGGGTGATTCAACCCAATGCACGTGATTGAACTCTGGAGAATTGGACTGAACTCGTTGTCTCTGCCGATGTGCTCTCTACGATGTGTATCTATCCCTGTCCGACATTCCTCGCAGGTGCAAAGTGAGATATTGTCGTGTGCAATGACGTTGTCGGAGGGAAGAGTAGAGCTATTCCGTCTCACTGCAGCGACAACGAGGCGAGATCGACAATGAGCCTTTATCAAGATCGGCAAAGGTGTTGATCCATCATACGACAATCCAGCAGCACTTCTTTATATACTGGCCGCAACTACTTATCGGAGGGAGAGATTGAGAATGGGTACACCTTTCGATCGAGACAGGAGAGCGATGGCCAAGAGACACGGACTGAGGACGTCAGGTCCCAGCGTGTTTCCACATTGGCTAGCGACCGCCACTCGGGTGAGTTCTATGTCGGCGCTGTTGAGTTTTGCCCTTGTTCTGACATGTAACATCGCAGAGAGTGCTAATGCCTTTTAGGACCTTCCACCTCGCCGCCTCCCATGGCTGCGCATCAGGCAACTGAGCCTGGTCATGGTCGTGGCACCCCAGGAGCACCCCAAGGAGCACCGAAGCGAAAATGAAGTCGATCGTCTACCCAAGCCACCGTTCTCTCCGACGACGGCATGCCTCTAAAACGGTTTCGCCGCGCAACGAAGCAGACGTGGAAGGCAAGGGAGGCAAGGGAGGTACTGGAGGAGGTGGTGGCCGAGCGGTCTCAGACCTCGTCAGATCGGTATCGAAAGAAACGGGCACCGTCCGTTTCCCTGTCATCCGGTATGGGGAAAGCTGCTGACAAGGTGGCGGACATTGAGGATGTCTTTTTGGGAGAGGATGGTTCCGTCCAGTGCCTTGTCACGTGGAAGCCATCGTTGATCGTGATGGAGAGCCTCGTTGGCGAAGAATTACGGCGGCGGTGTGAGAAGCTGTTCGGGAAGAGGTATGGCCACCAGGAGATGCAGAGGGGGGGCGTGTTTACGCGGCAAAACAAGGAGAAGTGAGGACATGCTGGTCCCCTCTTTTGGCGTGGCTGGGAAGATGGTCGGGAGAAGAGGGTGGACTGTTCTCGGGTACGTATCTGCCTGAGTAGAGATTGATTTATTATCTTAAACTTCCAGGCCAACGAACAATCGATTGGAATGCAGGCCATAAACTTATCGCTTCGGGTCTGATCCTGCGTGGTGCCAAAAGTCGGTGTTCCATTGAGAAAGTGTAGCATTGTCGATGCGGATGCAGTATGGACAACTTGGCATCTCAGGAAAGAAAGCAAGAGTACAAAAGCATAGAAAGTGTGGTGCTCTAACGGCTGCAGTTATCCTCGGAATCCTCAAGCATCCCAAGACATTCTTTTAACTCCTTCGTCCATTGACGCACGGGCTTCTTCCCTTCCCTAAGCTCATTATACGACGTTTTGAGAGGCTCCGGAAGCAGACTTGTATCGAGAAACCCATCATCATCAATGTACTCTTCCACGTAAGCGATCATTGCCATTGCAAAGGCACCTATCTGCTTTCCTGAATCGCGGGCATACAGACGCAGAAAGGTTTCCAGTAGGATGTGAGACTTGGGGACGATAACTTGATTCTGATCCGACTTGAACACACCCGATCCTCGACCCGGCCGCTGGTGTGGGAGAATAGTCTGGTCGGACGCAAGAACGAAGTGCGAAGAAAGCTTGAGTTGTTTGGCGCACGAGAACGAGCTATCGAGCGGTGGCAGAAACCAAAGGGTCTCGGATTGTGGATACAGAGCCACGGTGACTTCTGAGTCTTCAATGTGGATGTGAAATGCTGGTCGCGGCGTGGGTCGCTCTTGCGAGCTTGAGGGGCAGACTTCCCAGTCTGCACATGGCGTGAGGCTCTTGAACTGGGTCAGAGTCTTCGTGCCGACTCCCAAAAGGGCATCTGGAATGACAAAGTCAACCGACTTGCGCAGGATTAGCTTAGAACCTGGAATTTCCTAGTCAAAAGATACTTACGCCAAGGATTGATGGTATGCCATGGACATTGAGAAGATAGTGACCCCAGAGGACACAAGCCACCTGGTCCGAGTTGAGAGCCCGAGCAATGGATATCACGAATGATTCTGAGAGATCAGGCATGTTTTTTCTTTTGCTTTTCTAAAGCATCAGTGCGTCGGGTGTCTGCTAAGTCTTCCGCGCATGGCAGATCTGTAGGCAACGAAAAGTTGCTGCCTTTACCCTCAGCGGCGCACTTAGCACTTTTTTTCTTGGCGCGTTTTAGCGTGCATTCAGGATTCGCGTCTGAATGCTTCTTCACCTACAATAACCTCCAACATGAGAAAATCTACTAGGTAGACTAGGCTAAAAAGGTTCTTTAACGAAGTTAATATACTTACAGAAGAACTATCTACAAAAAAGGCTAAAAAAAAGGTAACGGCGCCGCGTGTCAGGGTCGAGAACGAACGGGGGTTCCGAAGGGGTAAGGAGGGGTCCGGACACGTATCAATGGGCCGAGAATCTTGATATAGCTAACTTGATGCACTAGGAAGTACAAGACGAGAGACAAGCCACTAGTACGAAAATAGTTTGGCAAATAACAATATTAGCCTTAGCGCCAAGACCAATCCTCTACCGAGAACTTAAGAAACGCCACCTCGTACACCACAGCGATTTGACACCCACGTCAATTTCACTCTGAAATCCTGAAATCGAAGCGCGCGGCTCGCCATTAGATCTCCTATCGTGACGGAGATGTCGGCCGTGGACAGTTTCGCCGCGGATAAACTGTCAAAGTTGAACCATGTCGCTCTACCATGGTATCAGTTTGGTAACCTCGCGAGGGCATGCCAGCATTTAACGACGTTGTGTCCTGCTCTTCGCACACTCATCATTCAACGTGGCGAAGCGGAGGCGGCGACCAAACGGCCGTTTCCCCAAACTTTGAGCCTAGAGACGGCCGCCTACTACGCTAGTAACTGGGTTGGCCCATCGTCTTACTGTAGATAGTTCATTAGTATGCCGCGGCGTTGTGTTTCTTTGTCCTGGGGACAAATCTCTTTGGTCTAGGAATCTAGGGAAGAGGACGTTGAGTTGCATCGCTATGTCTGTATGTAGGGGATCCTGATAATGCCACAATAACACCTAACCACTGGAATTTAGGTCCATCACCTGTGTTCTCTGGTAGACTCAAGTCGAATCTTGGGTTGGACTTTGTATCCGGCTGGCCAGTGAGCGGTATATATCCACCGCGTGCCCGGCCTCAGGGCGTTGCAGGGTATGAGATATTCCCACTCACCGAGAACCCTACACATGCCATAGCCCTAGCGATTCGGCATATCTCGTCCTATTTACATGGTTATCGCATCGATTGCTTTTCGCTCAAACCTCAACAGTCTTCTCCGCGTCGAAACCCTCAGCCTGGGCAAAGTAATATCCTCTCTGATTCGCAAGCAGCCTCAGCGGTCCAGCATGACTCGCCCGCTCCACCGTAAAATCGCAGTTGAAGTGTGTGTGGCCAAACGCCCACAGTTTGACTTTGTCACTCTTGAAGCATGCCTCGCCGCACAGCTCCGTAGAGAAAGCGCTCATGATCGGACTCCCAGCATGCCTTGGCTCGATCGCGCGAACATCCCGTGATGGGCTCCAGTGCGAGAAGATCATGATCTTGACGTTAGACTGTTCAAGATCTGCAACTTGCGCATTGAGCCAGGCAAGATCGCGCTTGTGCGCCTCGTTGTGCATGCCGACGTCCCAGTCATTGGTGTGGAAAAAGTCATTGAGTCCGAGGCTAACCGCCATTTGATTTTCGGCCGGGATGAAAGAAAAGAGGCTGCAGCCTAGGATGGCAATGTTCGTGCCTGGCAGCCGGAAGGTTTCGCGGTCGAGCAAGACAAACTCTCCTAGCGAACTGTCTTTGCGAACGCCTTGTTCAAAGGCGTGAAGGATATCGAGAGTGGCAGGCCAGTTGGAATGATACGCTTCATGATTGCCAGGGACGAGAAGCACAGCGCGGAACTGCTTGAGCTGGAGGGTTAAGAAGGTAAGATAGTCGTCCTTGTGAGATCCAATGTTGCCGATATCGCCAAGTAGCGCCAGGTAGGGTGCCTTTGGTATGACCTTGAAGAAATCGTAGGCTTCAGGGGCCTCCAAATGCAGGTCTGACAGTACCTGGACTGCTACCTTGTTCGTGAACTTCGTCATTACACACTCCATCCAGCTGGACGACACTCGAGCACGCCGTTGGAAATGAGGTTAGGTATTTTTCTTTCTGGGTATGTAATCTCGAAGGATGTGGAAGGTGTCCGCTCCCCTCGTCTCCATCGTACTAGCCGTCTGTCACAGACTATTCCCCGCCGTACGATTTCTTTATCTACAGCGAATCCATGAACAATACTACCTGTGCTCGAAGGGCGGAGCGTGCATGCAAACCGTGCCGCGATCTCAAGGTCAGGCGCAGACCCGGCGAGGAGAGGGATGACATATGCCAGAAGTGTCAAAGATCGGGTGCCAAGTGCATCTTTGAAGAGCCCAGACCGCGGAAGAGGCGCGAAACCACTGGCGCTCAGCACGATGCGATTGTGACAGCTTTGGCTGCCCAAGTGTCTGAACTGACCTCCCAGCTCGAGAGGAGTCAACGTGGACGTTCTGGCGAGTCTGGCCATGATAACCTAAATGACTCCTCTAGCTCAGCTACGATCCCGATGCCAGTGCTAAAGTCGGCTTCTTCCCATGATCTAACGAATCATCTAGCCTTTACCTGTTTGCCATCATCGACAACAGCTAAACGAAGCGGCCATAGATTGTTCAATGAGTACGACGAACCCGTTCTCAATAGACTGCTCCGATACGGCCTTCTAACCGTCGACGCTGCCAATGGATATCTCTCCCAATACCGCCAAATATCCTCCTACTCACCCTTCGCCATAATCCCTCCAGACGCGACCGTCCAATCTATGTCGCGAGACTACCCGTTATTCCTGCACGCTATCCTCTGCGCCTCCTCCGGCTCGGACAGAGAGCTGCAGAAGCTGCTCGAAGAGGGCTTCCACGAGCGACTACTTCGAACAACCACCATCAACGGTGAAAAGAGTATCGACCTCTTATAAGCATTCGTCGTTTACCTAGCCTGGTACCTCTTCTTCTACATTCCGATGAAGCAGCAGTTCAACTAGATACTGCAGATCGCCATCAGCATGTGCGTATATATAAGCCTAGACCACGGCCCCAGCGAGGCCGCCGTACGCAAGATCGGGCTCCAACTGGATCATCACTACTCGGCGGGCGGAGCACGAAATAATCGATTTTTCAGCAAGGCAGCCAGAAGGGCCTATATTAGTTGCTATTATCTTTCAGCAACGTCTACTTAGATATAGCGGAAACCGAATAACGTTCCCTTCAGCAATTATATATTAGAGCGTACTCAATCGCTGGCGGACGACCTTAAGTACGACACCGATATCTTGATTCTCCCGCTTCTCCGCATGTAAGTCCTGAGAGACGAGTACCATGATATTCTCCTCCTCGGAAACTTCGCATACTCTGGGCCCCTGAGCTCCGTCAGATGGGAAGTAACGCTAAGTACATTCTGGGCCAAGATAGATGAGATTCTGCAATCGTCAACGGAGGAGCATTATCTCATAAGAACGCTTGCGTCTCAATTCTCATCATCGCACGCACACGAAATGGATCTTCTCAATCCCTGTCTGTCGAACAAATACCCTGACATTGGATCCAGAGAACCCCAGGGCCGCATGTCGCCCACGGCATCTAGCCAGAACGACGTCCCGAGCGTCTGCCTCCACGCCGCAGTCTCGTTCCTCGAGACGTTCCTCTTCATTCTTAGCTCTCTGATAGTCAAATTTACGATTGAACCGCGCTTTAAGCTCGGGATGTCGTTTGACAAAGGTTGATGGACAGTTAATGCTGACCTTGTGACTATTGCGACCGGCGAGGATTTGGTTCGCCATATCTCCAACACAGCGAAGATTAGCCGGATGCCCGTTTGAATCTAGGTCGAGAATGCGTTCAACTAGCACCTTCTCTTCTAGATCCGGAAGTAACCTTATGTTGGAGGTACAATCGCGTCGCGACTTGATTCCGGCGCGTCTCCTACGAAGCGTGGTTTCCACAGCGCCATACATCTTCGCAGCTTTTCGGTTGCTGTCAATTGGCCTTTTTCGATGGCTCTTTTCGCAAGCTGGATTTTGGCTTCTTTTTGGGTCGATCCGAGTTGTGGTGGTGAAGACATTGTACAAGAGATATAGTAGATCGTATTTTGGTGATGGGGTGCGCCGCTCACCCGTGGATTACGTTAACCCTAGGAGTAAAGACAAAGTTAACTACGATGTCTATAGAAGTAAGTATAAGGCCCGTATATATGCTTTCCGCGTACTCGGTCTACTCAGTACTACTTAGTTCTGCTTAGTCGCTAAGCACACTGAGCATCGCTGAGCGTTACTGAGCATGTTACGTGATACCTTTCCCTGTCCCCTAGGCCCTCCTCGTATTACTTTCCTGTCTTGAGTTATTTCGTAGTCTAGCCGTTCTTTAGGTTAAGTCGTAATATGTTGCTAGACGCAGGCGCCAGGCTGCTCGGGGGACCCCTGAGGCGCGTGAAAGGGTGAAACCAGATTGGATAGCTATAGGCTAGGAGAGTTTTACTTATAGGTCAGGTTAAAATAGCTAGTGCTCAGGTATGGCAATGCAACCGGTACTTGGTGAAGTCAGTTTTGGCGAGATGTAAAATATCAATGATCTCATATCAATTATAGCTCGTGGCGGGGTGAGTCCTCGACAGGTGAACTTTTCTGTCGTTTGTTATACAAGTAAGGCTACGAACCCTAAACTGTTCAAGCACGCCACAATGTCCAAAGAATCGAAGTCACCAACAGGCCGCGCCCAGGTTATCTCCATGATTTGAGAGGCTTCGCGAACTGTGCCCAGTACTTTGAGTCCCCCCATTAAGTTCACAAGAGAGCGAAAATCTGGTCTGTGCTCTTCGATAGCTAAGCACCCGGCTATGCAAAGCGGCCAAACAAGCGATCGTAGCCAACTGGGCGATTTTATTAGCTTGAAAAGCCTCAACGTCTGGTTGACATTGCTTGATATTTCAGAGTGTGTAGGTTGCCAGCCATTGAGAACCACAAGCAAATATATTCGGGCCGCGAGGGCCCATATTTGGGTGAGAAGGAAAATATCGTGCGACGGACAGAGGGGCAAGATTGCCTCGAGCGGACATTGGTTCGGGTATGAAGTCGTCGAATCATGAGCATTTGTCGCGACATGGCGATTAAGTCGCTTGAGACCCTCCTGGCGTTCCGTCTCGATAGAGTCAGCTCGATGCATTAGTTCTGTCTTCGAAAGGTCGTCACATCTAGTCTTGGCTTTCTTCCACGCGTCAAGCCCTGCAATGTCGCCTATCAAGAACAAGACCCAGCTTTGGCACCCAAAGATCCACTCTAATCCCAAGACGCGGTCATCTGTGGCTTGGTCATTCTGTTGTAATATAGAATGGAACCTGCGTAACCTGGGGGCTTGCTCAAGGCATGTACTGGCGATGATATCGTAGACGAACAAGATAGCGGCATAAAATCGGAATGCGCTTTGCTCGATAATTATCACATCAGATGTCGGGACAGATTCCGACCAGGTTATCTGATGCATGATTTTCGAGATGCTCGGTGACACCTCAACTCGGTCGTCAGGTGCGAGGATTTTCTCAAACAGTCCCAGTGCGGCATCGAGGTGCATCTGCCAATTATTCGAAGGGGTAAGCTCAAGTTCGAACTTGAGAAGCTGCACAATGTTTGCCAGTAGGTGAACGCTGTTGCCTGGGGAGCAGCTCACGCCTGTATTTTGAAGTTCCCGCAAGTCACGTTGGACACATATCAAGACAAGCCTGGACTGCTCGAGTAGACCCTCCCACATCTCGGATGAGCATTTAGCATGACCATTGCATCTCTTAACAGGAATGACAGAGAAAACAAATGACGACAAGCAGCTAATAGCGTTGCGAAATCCGATATTTTGAGTCGCAAACACCAGGAGCCACGTCCGCCCACCCTGCAGTATGTCAGGCCTGTAGTAGGGAAAGAAAATAGGGAAAACATAATCAATGTATCCCATAATAAGGCCCATGTCGATCTCGCTGGGTCTGCTTGGGGCTGATACTTCTCGGGATAAGGCGAAACCGCTAAGAGGCGGCGTTGGTGTAGCTTCCTTGCCCAGTGAACCTGATGACAGCTTTCCATGCGTCGCCGTGTCATTATTCGAAGAACGACTCGGTTCCTGTGAAGTAGTGGAGGGGTACAATGTTGTGGTTGTCAACGAACCGCATGAAGAGCCAGAGGAGTTCTGACGCCAAGATGAAGCCGAGTTGGGAAGACCAGTCACAAGCTTGGCAGCGATATTCTGTATCAAAGCAACGCCGCGGCGTTGTTTTGCGCGTTGCTTGATTTCGGACTTGATCTGCTGGGCCATATCTCGCTGCCGTTGCGCATTTTCCATCCACCGTGGCCTTTCCGGACCGAAGTGACACCCGATCTCCAAGGCTCCACAAGCTCCACAGGTCGGCAATAATCCATCACATCGCTTGTGTCGAAGCCGGCACGTCCAACAAGAGCGCCTTTGATCTTTTGTCGTCCTCATCGGTTTTTGTGATTATTTTTTGGTGGAAGGATGAAACGTGAGGAAAAGTAAATTGCGTATTGGCGTGCTTCTAGATTTTTCATTATCGCTCGGGGCTTGGCCCGCTCGGGATCTGAACCCGCGCGACATCGGCTTAAGTGCGGGGAAAAGCTGATTGGCGGCGCTCAGGGATTTGGATTAGCTCAGCACCTGAAAGTGGGCGCATGAAGGGCTCGGTATTCGTCATACCACAACTTCTAGATGTGCATACCAGACTGAACACTATTGTGGCACAGCAGGAATTATGCACGTTCCTTATGCCCAACGTATACACTGAACATAAAAAACTGGGGCAGATGCTCTAACTTTATCGAGGCTTGGGACAAGCACTGTATGTTTCAGTCGTGTGACATATTCTCAACAATGTTTGCTGCTCCCGCAAACTCGAACTCGTTCATGGATTCTTTCCATAACTTCTCTTTGAGCTCTCTTCCTACGGCTGTATATGCAATTTGAGGATATCTGAGTTGAATCACTGTCAGTACACGGCACTTGACGATAATTTGAAGATCAAGTCCGACTTACGGTTTAATCGTGCTTTCGCTAATATAACTGCCATGGCTTTCCTTGCCCTTGACCACTGCGGCATCTATGTAGATTCTGGCTCCATCTATCTTTGTTCTTGCTACTGTCATCGTGAGAATTGTGCTGATCCAGCCCTGGCTCGATGAGTCGCCGCCAAGAGATGTGCCGGCGCAGAAGCCTGGATTAACGAGATTTATGATGACATCGTCAGGTGACAGTACCTCAGATAATTTGATGACGAAGAACTGCTCCATGAGTTTCGAGAGGGTATAATTCCGTATCGGTGTGAAATCCTTCTGTTCGTCGATTGACGGAATCAAGGGATCGACATGTGGGTTGGAGAAACTGGCCCAGTGCGCCATGTCCGATCCCACAAGCGTCAACCGCCCCGGACGAGAGTTGCCGTGTTTTGGCTTGAGGATCGGTGCAAGCAGAACCGCGAGCAGGGCATTGGAAAAGTAATTAACCTGCAGCGTGGACTCATGCTTGGTGTAGGCGTTCTGTTCAAAGCTCTGCTTCATTATGCCGGCATTTAGAATGGCAATGTCAAGCCTGGGAAGATGTTCACAGTGCTGGGTAAATTGTACCACGGAGTCATATGACTCTAAATCAAGGGACAAAACTTCGATGCTGGCGTGGGGGAAGTCTGATTGTAGTTGAGCGGCAGCAACATCACCCTTCGACTGGGACCTGACGGCGATAATGAGGTGAGAGAGTTCCATTGATAAGAGCTGTCTAGCCACTTCAAACCCCAAGCCAGCATTGGCACCAGTCACTACCGCGACTTGATCGGTCAGCTTGATCGAGGCAGGAGGAGCAGGGGGCTTTATGAAGATCTGCCGGTACAACCAGGAGAGGATACTGGCTTCTCGAGTCGCTGCATTTCCCAACTTCACAGACATTATCAAGAAGAACCAAAATAAAGAATGGTCGTGACAAAAGGGAAGAATGGTTGGAAAAGCAAAGAACCAAGTTTAAAGATTGGGATGTGATTCACGGCGACGCAGTATCGACGATTTAGTCATTGAGAACCGGACCCTATCGTCGCCGCACTTGTAGGAAGCCTCCCAGAGATGTAATGGGAGTCAGCCACGATTTAATAGTCATTGCCGGCCCTAGTAGACATCAACATGTGAGGGGAACCAATCGGCGATCCAAGCAGTGGAGCTTGGGCCAATACAATGGCTTGTCCTGATCGCCCGCCCAGCAACATTTCCGCGCGGGAAAGCCTCTGGGCGGCGGAAGTTCACTATAGGTTTTATGTAAGCACGATTGAGGAGTATATTTTGAATCGACCCTCTCTATCCTTCTTCTGCATAACGCAGCCATACCTACGAGAGCATCACCTCTGACTACGTGGAAGAGAAAAAGGGAAGGATCTTGAGTTTCATTGCCTATGGCAGATCGCAAAATTCTTGTTCTGGGGGGTACTGGCCCTGCTGGCGTCTGCCTACTCAGGGAGCTCGCCTACCGTAAATATTCTTCCATTGTCTACGCCAGAAACCCTTCCAAAATCCCTAAAGACCTACTTTCAAGCGACTTCCTTGAGGTATTTGCCCCGTTCTCGTGGACTTGGCTTATGCTCCGATTTAGATACTTACTCTCATTATGTCAGATCGTTCAGGGCGAGATGACTGACCAGAAAGTGCTGTCTTCCGTCATGGCCCGGTCCTCGGCAGTAATCTCTCTTCTCGGCCCCAACATCAACGACAAAAATATTGAGCATTCACTCTTCGCCGACATCTACACCTCGTCTATCTTTCCACTTATGCGAGAGCATGGTGTGTTCCGTATCCTAGCTATGGGCACCATTTCCATTAAGCGACCTGGGGATAAGTTCAACGCCATGCAGGCCATCATGCCATTCATGATGCCGCTGTTTGCAAATGCTGCTTATCGAAATGCCTTAAACATTGGTCGCGCCTTCGAGAACTACGGACAAGGCCTCGACTGGACGATCTTCCGGCTGGCACAAATCCCCGGCGAATCTGATGAGGCTAGCTGGAAAAGGGATCGGGCAGAAAGTGATGTCTTCACGGGAGGCATAGGTGAGAAGGGGTGGACCTCATCCCTGAAAAGGGGTGCCCTCGCAAAATGGCTCGTCGACTTCATTGATGATAAAGCCAACAATTGGGTAGGAAAGATGCCTGGCATCAGCAAGCTTGCCGGCACCTAGAGGGAAGATTAGTGGGCTGTAGTAGAACCTAGAGCCTTGTCAGTGCATAACAACATTACTTCCCTTTATCTCTCAAGTTATTGGCATCTGTCAAACTTACCCTTCGTTTTATATTTACTTTGCAGAGCTTCAGCCTAATCCGTCTGTCCAAATGACGGCATATGTATCTTCCAATTGTCCTCTGCAGTGCGCCACCTAATGACAGACCCTAGAGAAGTGTTCTTCCATCCGGTTTGTGCCAGCTGATTTGTGGCAGCCGGTTTTACTCGTCCGCAAATCCCGCCCAAAGTTCCAGGGTACGGCCCTGTTCCACTCCCTCGTCTTCAACCCGCATCCATGGAAAGATTTGCGGGCGAATCAAGCTGCTCTGGTAATCCAAGCGAGGAAATGTGGGTCTCGGAAAAACTGCCAGTCCGGCTGGGGTACAGCTACAGGGGCTCCGCTTCGTCTAGAACCTGCCACAGAGCGTAATATAATTGCAGACTTGTTTAGTGGCGAGCGCAGTATGGCTCCAAGAGTGCAGAGCCTAGCGGTGTCATGTGGGGGGTTGGTGCAAATAACATTATCATGTATCCCAAGCCTCCCGGAGACTGCGATTCTTCCTACAAAGCGCACAGTAAAGCAGACGATTCTAGGTGTTTGGCCGACATGCCTCCAACGCTGTACCTGGTGCGCCATGGTGAGAGCGAGCACAACTTACTCGTAAGGCTATAAATCCCTCAGAACAATCCACCCTGCCTTGTTTACCATCCCCTTCCAACACTTCCAAAACTCATAACGATGATCACCCCAGGGTGACACCACCATCCGCGACCCTCTCCTCACCATCAAGGGCAGATCCCAGTGCGCAGAACTTGGAGACATTTTCCCACACGGCGCCAACATCGATTTGGTGCTCGCGTCGCCTCTGAAAAGGGCCATCCAGACCGCGACCATTTCCTTCGGACAAATTTTGCTCCAGGGGAATAATAGTGTACCGCTCAAGCTAGTCCCCAAGGCACGTGAAATCAGCGACTACAACTGCGACCTTGGCCAGAATTTGGTCGACCTCCAGGCTGTTCTGCCGTCGATCCTGCCGCCGGGCCTTGATGCTGCAAAGCTTGACTTTGGCCTGTGGGATGATGCGTGGAACTCTACAGTATGACTTCTCCTCCCTGTCCCCTTGCACCCAGAGTATCTGAAAGTTTCGATTGACGAATTCTTCGTTTTTATGTCTTGTACAGACAGGATATTGGAAGTTTGAGACCGCCACGATCCAACGACGCGCCACAGATCTCCGTAACTGGCTCTTTCACCGGGCCGAAGCTCACATTGTGCTCGTCACCCACGGCGGCTTTTTACACTACCTGACCGAGGATTGGTCTGATTTCCAGCCAAGTCACGGTATGCCCATGCCCCCGCCGGAGATAGGGGTCTATCCGTTCTCTCCGTTGCTTTTCAAAGTATCCATTTTTGCCGTTAGGAACTTGATGATCTGACATGTGTTTTTTCGAGGCTTCAATAGGAACTGGGTGGAGGAATTGTGAGTTCCGCAAGTTTAGCTTCACACCCGGCTCGACTTTAGGTGATGCCCACATGGTACTAGACGGCGCTGTTCGGGAATCTGCAGGTTTGGAGAACAAAGTGGAAACAGTCGCAGTATGTGAACTGGGAGAACCTAAATTAGTTATCTAGTGTTTTCCGTCGAATGCTCCTTTAGAGACCTGAAAATTCCCATATAGATTATCGATTTCAGGCCTGAAAATTTGCATACTCAAAATGATCTTCTATATACACTCCCGTGATCACCTTCTTTCGATAGAAATTGTGACACAAGTTCTTTTCCACTTGCGTAAACTGATTTTCATGAACGCTCGTCCCTCTCTGTTTCATTGTGAGGCCCTTGCAACTGCAAAGGCCCCAGCCACACATACGGCGACTGTCACCGATTTCAAAAATGCATTGTGCGCCAGATTGTGTAGCCGCTCTTGAACCTGCCTCGCTTAACGCGACCATATTTGCTTTACCTTCGCGAGAGTTAGCTGTCATCAAATAGGTTAGATTGAGAATGGTTTGATTCTGCTGGAATTCTCAATAGATTCCATTTCGCTCTCGCTCTCTCGCTGCAGCGGGGCCTCCGCCAAAGCCTGCCCTTATTACTTCCCTGCCCCCAGCGTTCCCGAAGAAGCATAGGTGAAGTCGGCCCACTTGATCCAGAAGCTTCGCAGCCAGAATTTGTACTGCCAGTCAGGATACATGATGGTATTTCGGTTCGTTTTGGGGTCAATGAACCAAGAGGTACAACCAGTGGACCAGACAAGCTGTCTAGCTTTCTTCTGGATCCAGTCTATATCGTTTTTTTCTGCTTCGGAACGAACCACGACAGTGTCCTTCATGGTCGTAGGGTTCGAAAACCACGATCCGCGGCGTGACTTCCCCAGTGCTTGCAAGATAGGCTTGATGACCCGAATGGTAAAGTTGATCTGGCATTCAGTTGTATAGATGACCGACAGATGTCCACTCAATGTGTTTGGACCCATCATGACGAAGAAGTTGGGGAATCCGGAGAAGCAGGTGCCAAAGTAGGCCGAAGACGAGCCCTCGCTTACATCATCCCACTGCGAAAAAGGTTCAATGTTAGTTCGCGCGACTCGAAACTTGGGGAAAGGGTATGGGGATGAGAGAGCTCACATGGTCATTCAAATGGATACCCTTTTCACCTCGAATGTCCATCGGAAACATGACCTTCTGAGTCTCAAAGCCGGTTGCCAGTACGATGGCGTCAGCGTTGACCAAACGGCCAGATTTTGTGCGAACTCCGTCTTCTACGATTTCACAGATAGGATCCGAGTAGACCAACTCAACGTTGTCCTGATGTAAACAGGCAAGGTAGCCGGTGTCATTGACACGGCGCTTGCATCCAATTTCGCTCTTGGGCACCAAGAAGTCTCGATATTTGGCGGGTGAGTTCTTCTTGATGTAGTCAGCCGCTTCTTTGGTCCACGCGGCTCGAGTCTCTGCGCCTGTCTTGATGTTGAAGCCTCCAAAATCGCGCTCTTTGATCCAATACAGCCTTGCGCGATACGCTCGCATCAGGCCAGGGATCAATCGTAGGCACCACTTGAAGAGGCTTGAGTATTCAGGATTAGGTCTTTCAGCGAGCCAATGCGCTTGACGGCTAAATTGTGTCACTTTTCGGACGGCACCCTTGCCTTCGCTGAGAACGGGAACGAATTGTGTAGCACTGCAACCATTTCCTATCGAACATAAGTCAGCTTAAAGCTCGGTTGTTTCAAGGATTGTACCCCGTACCTATAGTAACAACATCCTTGTCCTGCCAGTCAAAGGAGTGGTCCCACTCTGCAGAGTGGAAAAAGCAGCCTTGGAACTTGGATGCGCCGGGGATATCGCATTTCTTTGGAGTCGACAATGCCCCAACGGCAGAGACCAGAATCTTGCAACGAAGTTGCGAAGTCCTCCCTGTGGGTATCTCTCGAGTTTTCACTAGCCAAGTCGCCGTTTGCTCTTCCCAAGACGCAGATTCAACCACCGTTTGAAATCTAACGTGTGGCATTAACTTGTACTTGCTAGCAACATCTTCAAAGTACGCTTGAATTTCTGGTTGCATGGCGAAAACTTTGGACCAGTTCGGGTTCAGAGCGAATGAGTAAGAGTAAAAATGGGACGGCACCTAAACATGTCAGCCGAAACCACTGCTTCTTCAGGTCCGGTGAAGACTCACATCACAGCCACACCCAGGATAAGTGTTTACATTCCAAGTTCCTCCAATGTTGGTGGTCTTTTCGATTATTTGAAAGTTTCGGCTGCCGTATGTTCGAATTAGCTGCACAGCGAAGCCGATGCCGGACATCCCTCCTCCAATCACCAGCACATCAACATCCAACGACATGTTGTGAGAACAGTCGACAGGTGCTTGAATTGTAAAATCAGTGCGTATCTGCTAGGAGGACGTCGTACTACAAGACAAGCTTAGATGTTCTGAAGAAAAGTGTCGACTATATATTGATGCAAACCTGTATTGCTTCTCGGACGGCTCTACTTCCTCGTCCCAAGCTGGGGCCGGAGCGGAAGCCGCAGAATGTCCCGCCGGTGGCATGACCAGTTGTTACCACCCACTCGGGGAAGTTACTACAATTTTTCGAGAATTTCCACACTGATCGTCCATTTTCCCGGAAGAACGTTACCGGAATAGCGTTCGGCAATCTTGCCCTCCCGTACACCCGCTTCGATCGCCTCTCGCTAACATTTCCTCTGGCAAATGTTCAGCTAACTTTTTTTTCGTGAAATGGCTCGGCATCGGCTACTCGAAGTCAGGTAGGGCGGTATACTCGTGATTTCACTGGCGACATGGGGCCCTCTCATATATAGATGAATCTTGATGTTCCCAATTCTAGACGTGCAAAACAGCTTGAAAATTTGCTCGTGACTCAGTAAGGGCATAATATGTGATCTTCATGGGTTCCATTTCAATAAAAGAAACGGCTCTAGCGCCACCGCACTTGGAACAAACGCTTTTCCGGGCTGGCAAATATACCCCGGAGTTCGATGTTCATGGTAAGGTGATCATCGTCACCGGCGGAGGCAGAGGGTTGGGCCTCTTGTTGGACCGCAGGTCACCTGATCCATAAACTCTTGGCACAACGCACTGTGTCCCGATTAGGATGGATGTCTCGACTTCTTCGGTAGATGGAAGAGCCAACTTTCCTCCTAGTTAGTCAGTTCAATTGATAGCATTGCAGCTATCTTACACCTTTGCATGGCTGAATACTTGTTCCAAGCCAGTGTAATCCGTATGTACACAACAATCATATACCTGGATGCTTGTCAGAAAGAATCTGACCCTGCTTTTTCACACTGTCTCGACCGCCTGCCAGAACCGCACGAAGATTTTGTCGTCGCCCAAAAGCTCCCCGGCGAATGCGCAAACGCCAGCATCCATTACCACTGAATCGAGCTGACCAAGACATAAGAGCTTCACCACCTGGTCGCCAACATCGCAGCTGAGCACCAAAGACTGGATGGTCTCATCGCCGGCGCCGGAGTTCAACAGGTCACCTCAGCGATAGATTTTCCGGTGGAAGATGTTCGAAAGATCCTCGATGCAAATTACGTGGTCGTTCTGACGTCGGCACAAGCCGTTGCCACCAAGATGCTGGAATGGAACACACCCGGAAGTATCATGCTGGTGGCCAGCATGTCTGCCCTGGTAAGTTTTGTCTTCCCTTGATGCATACCGAGCACTTGTCTGACTCTAGCGTAGGTAGCCAACAAAAGCCTGTGAACTTGTGTCTACAATTCCAGTAAAGCGGCGGTACTCCAGCTGACTCGAAATCTTGCGATGGAGTGGGGCAAGGAAGGCATACGTGTCAATTCGCTGTGCCCAGGCCACATCAAGACGCCAAAGATGGGGAAGAACTTGGAGGATCAACAATGGCTTAGGGGGCTGTGGGAAAACGAGAACATGCTGGGCCGGCTGTCAAACCCAAATAAGTTCCGAGGAGCTGCGATATTCTTGTTGAGCAATGCTAGCTCTTTCACGACTGGGAGCTCGCTGGTCATTGATGGTGGGCACACAGCATGGCAAGACTACGCTAGGTGCAAAGAGGGGAGTACGGCAGTGGGCACTAGAATTTTTCATAGCTCCAATTTCAAGACACTGATCCTTACTCTTGTTATAGTAATGTTTGTCTTGCGGCGAATAGTGAATACATTCTTGCCACTATCCAAAGTCTCTCCAGCTGGGCATTCTCGGCTCTAGATAAATGGTTGCAGACTTTCGGAAACGTAAATGAAGCGGCAAAGGGAGAGAACATTCGGAAGAATTGCCATCTGACACCAGTCGGGAAAATAACCAGAACCTCAACGATTTGGAAGTCTCCTCGCCCGCCCTCATTAATTTGGTAAGGTTAGAGAAAACTTTAACGGAGGCTCGAAACGGCCAGACTGTCTACTAGGTATATCACACCGGGCCGCAAGCTGGGGGTGATTCGCCCAATGTATTCCCCCATGGGGTTTGTTTCCCGTTCCTCGACGATATCCTTGAATTTGAAGGAGCGCTATCAGTTATTCGGACTCCGTCAGGACAATGCCAGCCTAGTTAGTGTGCTTTGGGTCCTGGAGTCGCTTCGGTAGGATATAAATATGTCCTTGCCGTCGCGGCTTGGAAGTCACTCTACCATCAACCACAATCAGCTGAGAAGATAGTACGCTGAACCGCCATACAATTTTCAAAATGAAGCTCTTGAAAAAGCCTGAAGGGGTTGCAGGCTCAGCCACGCCAGCCATCTTGATGGGAGGATTCGCTTCCCTCGGAGGTATTCTCTTTGGCTACGATACCGGCACAATCAGTGGTATCCTAGCAATGGGTAAGTGATCAATCTCCTCTCCTCTGCTTCAATCTGGCTAGACTTGTTGCTGACAGCTCACTTGCAGACTATTGGGTCAGACTTTTCAGCACCCACGTCGATGCCCAAGGGCAGGCGTACGTCACCACTGGCGAACAGAGCTTGATTGTTTCTATTCTTTCCGCTGGCACATTTTTTGGCGCTTTGTCTGGTGCGCCAATTGGCGATCTAGCTGGACGGCGGCTTGGTCTTCTAGGTATGCCTCGCACAGCATGGGATTCGTAACCACAGTTTCCACTGACCTTGATTTGACCAGCTTCATGTGTGATTTTCAATATTGGAGTAGTCATGCAAACTGTCGCAACCGCTATCCCGCTCTTCACCGCCGGGCGTGCGGTGGCTGGCTTTGGCGTGGGCTTGCTCTCCAGCCTCGTCCCATTGTACCAGTCCGAATGCAGTCCCAAGTGGATTCGAGGTACAATAATTGCGGCGTAAGTACTGCCTTCTAGTATCGCTGAAACGTACTGACAACGATAGTTACCAACTTGCGATCACTATTGGGCTCCTGCTAGCTGCGATCGTAAACAATGCCACTCATGATCGGAACGACTCGGGTAGTTACCGCATTCCTGTGGCCATACAACTTCTGTACGGGTTGATCTTGGGATTCGGAATCTTCTTCTTTCCTGAAACACCTCGTTTCTTCGTCAAAACTGGAAATACCACCGAAGCCTCCAAATCCTTAGGAAGATTACGCCGCCTAGCCCCGAGCCATCCCGCAATTGCTGAAGAGCTCGCCGAGATCATTGCAAACCACGAGTATGACATTGCTCTGGGCACATCATCCTGGTTTGATCTTTTGAAAAGCCACAGTCGACAACGGCGCCGGCTTTTGACCGGCTGTGGGATCATGGTGGCACAACAACTGACCGGCATCAATTTCATTTTCTATTATGGAACTCAATTCTTCAAGAACTCCGGCATTAGCAATCCATTCCTGATTGGACTTACAACGAATCTCGTTAACGTCGTCTCGACAATTCCAGGTTTGTTGCTTGTTGAGAGATGGGGAAGGCGACAACTCCTTTTCTGGGGTGCTGTTGGTATGACCATTTGCGAATTCATTGTTGCGATCGTGGGCGCCACTTCCACATCCAATGTAGCCAATACGGTTCTGATTGCATTTACATGCATATATATCTTCTTCTTTGCCATCTCATGGGGTGTTGCAGGATGGGTGGTTGTGGTATGTTTGATTTCGTCCCTTTGCCCGAAGCCCGCTAATTACCCTCCAGGGTGAGAACTTCTCTCTGCGATTCCGTGCACAGTCGGTTGCCTGTTCTATCGCCAGTAACTGGCTTTTCAACTGGGCGATCGGTTTTGCAACTCCATACCTGGTTGATAAAGGCCCTGGTGCAGCAGGTTTGCAGGCCAAGGTGTTCTTCATCTGGGGTTCTTGCTGTTTGGGATGTGCAGTATTCGTTTACGTTTGCATCTATGAGACTAAAGGTCTGACCCTCGAACAGGTGGATGATATGTATGAAAAAGTGTCGCAAGCATGGCAGTCGGAATCGTATACCCCACAGGACACTTTTCAGGAACAGATTCGGAAGCAGAGCACATCCGGGGCTGAACATGTCGAAGGCCATAGCACCAGAGCCTTCCCGGAAGTCAAGTCTGTTACCAAAAGCCAAGCGGCTCAAGTTTGAGGGATGGATATACAAAGATGGGTCTTTTGGTACGGTAGCGGAGAGGGTGGTGACCGCGGTGAGACTTATGCTTGCAAATCTGATACGCGTGGACATCTAGTCAAGCACTGACACGCGCTTAGAGAACCATCTTAGACATTCATGATAGTATTATCCTGCATTCCATTCTTCTTCCATTTTTCGCATACGGTATTCTGTAGCCCAACCAAGATCTCTTTGAATGTTCGATAGTATGTCAAGGACAGCCCTGCGCTCAGAAGCCTCGGAAAGACATTGGCCAGCAACAAACAGCGGTTGCAGGGAGTGAATTCTTACTGCATCGGGGAGACTCGAAAGGCTGATTCCACAAATTTCTCGGCTGTGATACTGGACTTCCTCTTGGATCATACGATACGATCCTAAGCGAGCGGTGATCGAAGACCTGATGGCTGTGGATTCCTGCGGCCTGTTCACCAGTAAAATGATGCGCGCCATGTGATAATACTGCATAGTTGCGGCGCACATTGGGATGCTGTACCACACTTTTTCGAAAGTCGGTACATAGATCGGGGAATCTTGAGTGTCTAGAGACGCAGGTTTGGTCCTTGCGCATGGCGTAAATGTTGACGGTAGGCTCTCGTACCATGTCTGTAGTTCTTGTTGGAGTACATTCCATCTCTCAAGGAGCTTCTCTTGTGGAATGGCGAATCGTTGTTGGCGAGCAGTTGACAGTTCAAAGTCTCCCGGATAGATGCCGTCACCAGCCGCAAGATAATTCACAATCTTACCCAAGAGCCAAATCATTGAGTTGCTTACCATGTCTTCTTCCATTTCAACACCATCGTCGTTATGAGGATTATCTGGTCTAGCATAGTTCGTTCGAAAATCACGCAAGTTCTTATTTTTCAACAAGGTACCATTTTCACCAACATGAATACCGACCTTGCGCCAAAGTTGAACATCACCCGGGTCAAGTCTGGTTCGAGTTTCTCCAATGACTGTAAGATTAGTTCAGATTAGTTCAGAACGTGAAATGGATCTCGGGTAGTCGTACATGCGGACAAAAAGTCTTGCCTGGCGAAACTCCAGAAGATCGATCGTTTCGCAATTGTACGTTGGATATAGCTGGTAGGCGACGTTGGATTGTGTAGCTTGAATGAAGAAGTATCAAGAAGAGGTAAGGCACTCAGATGGGCTTTCCATTCGGGGCCAGGCGCATCCATTAGCTCATACATTGACAAAATAGCAACAGTGGCGAGAATCTCATCAGGATAGCCCTTTTCTCGGTATACATCCTGCTGATTGTCGACAAGCTGAACTGATTCAAGAAGGAGGCTGATGGCTTCGTCATAGTGCTCTACACTCTTATAACCCCAATCAACAGGGCTGAAGTTCTGAGAGATTTCATGAATCGCGCTTTGAGGCTGTGAACAATTTGGACCGCAATCGGCTTGCCTTCTGACACGCTGCAGATGTTTCGCGGCAAAAGCGCATGCAGCATGTTCGAGTAGTGGCCGAGTTGCAGCAAGAATGGGTATCTTTCGGGAAAAATAGCCACCAGTATCGAAAAGATCCATCCTGTGATCTCTCCGTTAGCAGACGTGATCGCTTGGATTATGGCGACTGACCATTTCCCTGGACCTTCAGCAAAGTGTCGAAGAAGTAAAGCAGTCAATATGTTCGTCTCCGCAACCGGTTCCGACGCCGACGAAGATTTATGAGCTTGCTCCGGTTCGATGGAGTAGGCGGCGGGCACTGGTCCAGCACTACCGTCGTCTTCTAAAAATCGATCTGAAAATTGATGACCTGGCTTGAGTTCGATGGAATCATTAGTAACTGTCGGTCGGAAACTACCAATGCCCTCGTCGTCGATTTCAAATTCGATAGGATTGCTCATTAGTCTCATAGCGGGTTCTTGAGGAGATGCTTGAAAGTCGAGCCGGGATCTATTGGCATCTTCGACCATCTGCTGAGGTTGGCTGATTGCATCGATGGAATCCTCCTCGTAAGGGTCAAGAATCTGAACGAACGTGACTATGTGAACCATGAGCAGTCACATATCGGAATTCATGTGATCCACCTACGATGGGCTGGTACATCGAGCCAAGTATAACGGTCTTTGCGTAGCTGATGTCTTGATCCTGTCTTTAAGTCGCTTTGTCGAGCCTTTTGATTCCCATTGAAGGGACTGCTAACATCAAAATGACGAAACATCAAGCTACTAAAGACACACTCGCGTGATGCCTTCGCGCAGGGTCCGCATTCCGGCTTGACTTCATCACATTTGAGTTTTCGCATGCGACAGGTATCACTTCAAGAGACAGCTTGGTTAGCAGATCAAGGCAGTAAACGACTGGAACTTGAAGCAACGGACCAACCGCTATGTGATCGATGGTTTTTCGTCTGAGTCTGCATGACAGGCGGCAGAGGCAGGGAAGGAACGAGTTTGCACTTGGTCGAGGAAGATGTAGATGGGGCAGAATTCCACGACAATCGTGATAAGATTTCTGCTCTCCACATTCCTTGGCGTCTACGGTAGCTGATTGATTACGTTCTAGGGTATCTTTGCAGCGCACGACTATCTTTATGCGCGGTCAGAAATGCTGACAGCAGGTCTTGGCATTCCCCATAATGCTTTTATCTCTTCTCTTCCACCTTCATGAGCTATTTATTCGATTCTTTAACCTAAAATCGCTATTGATTATTATACAGTTAACAAATACGCGAGCAGCTCAGGAAATTGCTACAAACGCCAAATTTTTAACCACTAAACTAAACTACCGCGACTGGCACCTAGTTTTAGTGGGAGAGCTACTCCAATAGGTCAGAATACTTGTTTATATAGGTCTTCATATCGAGAAGTATCGCTCTAACTACTAGCGTTCCCCTGGCTACGAATTAGGTCGATATATGGGTAAAACTCGATGGGAATAAATTTATCGCTTTTTTACAATTGACCCCGACGAATCTATACCGTCCGATGTCCTTATATAGACTAAGCTAGAGCATATTAACTTAATTATACGGACGAACTGTTAATAAGCTGTATTAACTGCGAATTAGCCTTTAATTGACGAGGGTATGGTGCCGTTCCGTGGCCGCTTAATGCATAAGGTTAAGATGAAGGACAAACTAATTGATGAAGGCTTCAAATACTGGTGTTATAGTGCTTATGGTGTTATACATGACTGGCTATGGCATTCGAATTGTCATGGCTCTGAGGAGTGCTCCAAAGAGGACAAGAACCGCCAGTCTAACGATATACCTGAGTATGGGACAGTTCTCCTCGCGCCAACGTTCCAAGTACTAATTCGGTTTACGGAGAGGCTGAGATCTCGCGACTCTTGTGTAGTACCACTGAGCATTGCTCCAGCTCTTTAGCCTGACCGTGATCACTCGATTCTGTTCTGGAAGTGTAGAGTCCATGTTGAATCGGTGCTGGCGGTGGCAGCGAGGAACCTTTGGCCTGGGTCGCCACCTGCGACCATGATGCCGTCGTGGTCTTGACCCCCTGAAATTTACCGCGTTCGCTGGGGTCGTACCCAGTCCAATGGAGCTCTCGACGACTGTGATGTCTCTTTGGATGTTCTGTATGTCCTGTACTGCATCTCGGATCCGGTGAAGAACCTCACCCACAGACGGTTGCTGAAGTACCTTGCCGATGAGGGTAAGGGTGGGCGGGATGTAAGATTGAACGAGACTCCACGGTATCTAATTGACCCTGCCTTTGTCCGCAGCCTGCAGCTGACTACATGCTTCTTCACCTATGGCCAACTAGGCGCCATTACCACGAAATGACGCACCGAACGTGATAATGGCCTAAGGTAACATAGGTTAACTGTGGTCTTCTTCAAAATTTACGCGCTTCTAAAATTCGTCGGAGCTGTGAGTAGTGTGTTTTTCACTGATCCGGCGCATTCGATAAGTCCTAGACCTTTTACGACCGCTTGCCAAAGGCTTCATCGAAACCCACCAGCGTAATTCTATACTTCGTGTCGCCCTTCTTGACTCTTTCCACAGCCTCCTTGCAGCCTACTTCACTAATATCGACTGTCTCCACCCAGCTGCAGTTTCGTTAGCCATGCGAATAGTACTGGGTCAATGGGTATTAATTACCTCTTGATATTTTCCTTGCTTGCTAAGTCCAGCATGGCGATCATCTCAGGCCTGCTGCCGATATGACTGACGCCCATCTGGTAGCCTCCACGCATGTAGTCAAAGGCCATCATGGAAGGGAGCGGCCCGTCAGGCAGGCCGACATGGTGAAAAATACCGTTGACCTTTAAAATGCTCATGTATGCCTTCATGTCAAAGTTGTTGGTTGCGTCAGCAGTGTTCAACACATAGTCGAAAAAAAAAGACCAAGGCTCGTTCCACCCCTTTTCCTGTGTGGAGATCATCTCTTGCGCACCCAATGCTTTCGCATCGTTTGCTTTACGAGGGCTATGGGAGATTGCGTAAGTCTCGGCACCTAAAGCCTTGGCCCACAGGATGCCGAAGTGACCCAGACCCCCGATACCGATAACCGCAACCTTTTTCCCCGGGCCGATGCCTGCGCGGACCAGAGGACTATAGGTTGTGATACCGGCGCAGAGCATGGGTGCTGCCAAGTTTGTGGGGATCGAATCTGGGATCGCGAAGGTAAAATACTCGTGAACCCTCACATGGCTGGAGTATCCCCCTTGAGAGATAGTTCCATCAGGATAAAGGGCATTATAGGTATCTATACTTCATAATCAGCTGTGTCCCCCAAAATAGCCAGGAGCTCTAAACTTACCCACTTGTTTCAAACAGTAGTTCTCGTTATCACTCTTGCAATTGTCGCATTCCAGGCAGGCATAAACTTGCGCTCCAACCCCAACACGTTGTCCAACTTTCAAAGTGGTGACGCTCGGCCCAACCTTCAGCACCGTCCCAACAATTTCATGACCAACGCACAGAGGAAGGTTACACTTTCCCCAACCACCTGTGATGGTATGGACGTCACTACCACAGACCCCACAGGCTTCGACAGCGATATCAACATCACGGTCGTTGAACGGCTTTGGCTTGAACTGGGGAGAGGAATTAATCTTAGTTGTCGAGACAGTCTGTTGGATTCCTTACCTCTTGCCTCTTAAATGTACTCCACTCGGTTTGCGAGTTCACCATGAAGCCTTCGAATGTTTCTGGATACCCCATTTTGTCGACTACAGCGATTTGGATGACAAGTATAGTGTGCTGTAAGAAAAAGGTCTTGGAAGAAAAACAGAGTCCTTGACTGGGCATCATAATGGTGATCTTCCTTCCGCAATATGTTCTTCAATGCTCAGACACCGTGTTTGAGGCTAATGGGATATTTTAGCGAGTGGCGGAATTGCGCAGTCAAAACCGGTAATGTTAACGGCCGAATCAAAGTCTCACTTTCAACAAAGCGAAAGTTAGCGGACTGCGGGGACGTGGAGAGTGCAGCCCCCTCGCAAATATACTTCGAAAATTAGGTGATCCATCATGTTGATGCAAAATTCTTTGTATGGGGCAAGGGCCATGTACTGGCGAATGCAGGCCCGACAGATGCTATAGAGAACCCATTATTGTGGTGACCTGCGCAACATTGGACCGTTCGGCATTTCCCCCTATTTCCTTTAATTAAGTCTGCCCGGTCTTCCTTCAGCCGGTTTGAGCCAGACCCCCATTTTCATTACCTTCTAAACTTCTATATCCCCGACGGCCCTTTCATAATCTTAACATTAACATTCTAAACCTGAGTCTTGTCATGAGTCAGACAAAGAGAATGAACGGCAAAGTCGCCGTCGTCACAGGAGCTTCTTCTGGCATCGGTCGAGCGATTTCCTTGGCGTACGCACGAGAAGGCGCTCGTATTGTTTGCGCTGACCTCAATCAAAACGCACGTGCTCATGTAGCGGACGAAGTCGCAGTCAGCACGGACGAGGTGATCCGACGCTGTGGAGGAGAGGCGATTTTCGTCAAGACGGATGTCAGTAAAGCTTCAGATGTTGAGAATATGATCTCAAAAGCAGTCGCTGAGTTCAAGAGGGTGGATATGTATGTCCGCCCGCTCAATTGCTCGCCGAGTTTCTCTAACTTGAACCAAGCCTGGTCAATAATGCTGGCATTTCGTTGGAAGCTGGACGAGCCCCGGCCAAAATCCACGAAACGTCAGAACAGACTTGGGATATCACTTTGGCGGTTAACTCAAAGTCCGTGTTCTTGTGTTCCAAATATGCGATCGCGCAGATGCTGAAACAAGAACTTCATCTTTCTGGTGACCGAGGCTGGATAATCAACATCTCGTCTATCTATGGACTTATTGGTGGCCGTCATAACCGTAGGTGCACCAAATTTCTAGCTCGTCACGGAGCCTGCTGATCTGTCATTGCAGCGTCATATGCCGCCTCTAAGGGAGCTGTCTCGATCCTTACGAAACAGGTGGCGATCGACTACGCTGACCAGATGATACATTGCAACGCAATCTGCCCTGGCTGTGAGCTGACTTGGTGCTAGACGCTCGTAGAACTCAGGACTAACGCAATTCTTTGTAGATACCGAAACAGCTATTTTCGCGGAAACAACAACCTATCTAGACGACATCAACGCTATCCGAGCACGACACCCGCTGCGGGGGATCGGCCGTCCTACAGATGTGGCCAGTGCTGCCATCTTCCTGGCTAGTGACGAGGCTGGGTGGATTACAGGCGTATGCTTACCAGTCGATGGTGGATTCACTGCACAGTAAATGCCTGCATGAGTATTATTTGGCTATGTGGAGTTCTATGTTGCGTGACTTAATCCCGAAGATGGTGATTCTACCTTCACTCGACATCGTGAAGATGTAGAGAAAATTAAAAGGAAAGCATTAAGATGTGGTAGACACTTAATGTTGACTGAGCGTACAGGAAGGACGGGGTCGTCCATAGTGCTATTGGAATCAGGCCCTTAGTCTGGGTGCTTGTGTTGTCAAGCCGAAGAAGTGAGAATATTGTTGGATGTCAGCCCACACCCCCCTTTGTCCCGCTACACATGGTGGTACCATGTTTTCGGTGTGTAGATGTTAGGAATGGCCTATAGAATAGGCAGAATAGTCGATAGTTCAATAGTATTAGGTATTCCTATATATGAGGGTATACACAGACCCAAAGCATGAGGAACTCATGTTTGACCCTGGCGAGTAGCACACTATATACATGCGCCTTGGCATTGTCGTATGGTTTGGTGTTGGGTGTTGGTCCTTGTCCATTCATGACAAGTCCGGATTTCTTCTACTCGTCGCTGCGTCCACACCCAGAACACATTCATCCCACGCTATGAAAAAGCATTCAGGTAAACTAATGTCTTCATAAATGAATTCACCACGCTGTTACGAGCTCCTGTGTTGACCTCTATCTCAGCATAGTCGCGGAGCATTTAGGAAATAAGTATTTGCCCATGTTGGCAACCCATTCGGACTCAGTGATGCCGACTTCAGGGCTTGTCAAATTATGCACGCGATGGTTCGAACCCTGGATAGTGTAGACTTCAACCACGCCTGAGGCACCCTCAAGAGTTGATTCGATATCCAGTGACAGGCGAATATTCACAACACAAACGCTAGCCCAGCCCTGCTCATCAACAGTCGCGCTTATATCAAGCCACGGCGTTTCTGTCGTAGTTCTGAGCCACTCGGGCCGGGTGGGTCCGTCATAGGTGTCGCAAGAAAGTTTCACCGTCACTTGATGACCTTTCATGAATCGACAGAAGAGCTGGTATGGCAACCAGGTCGTTTGTTTGATCACGCCATCCTTCGTGGTCAATAGTGGGCTGATTACGTTGACACTTTGTGCAATGCAAGCCATCTTGACGTACCTCGATTGCCGGACCAAGACATTCAACCAAATTGCTACTGCCAGCGAATCGGACAGGGTGTAAGCCTCTTCCGCACCCTGACTTCCCGGTGCGCGCGACGGAGACCATACGTTCCATTCGTCGAAGCAGATGCTCAGTTTCTCTTGCGTCGAGGGAACACCGTTTTCGATGTATGCTAGATCAATCATACTTGCGCAAATCTCAATCGCACGCTCGTTCGCTAGAGGTGCAGTGACATTCTCGTAATGATCATTGCTTGCTGTGTACCCGTGAATACTGTGCATGTCAATGAATGGTAATTGTTGTTGTCCCAGCTCCTGTGTTGTGGGTTGCAAGCAATGCTTCAAGTTCTCATAGTCCCAGTACGTCGCCCCCTCTTTACCGCACAAGACTAGACGAATGGAGGGATCGAGTAGTTTTAATGCTTTTGCCCACTGCTTAGCCTTCTCAATGTATGTCTCTTCTGTCATCTGCGCCACTTGCCATGGCCCGTGAACCTCATTGCCGAGAGCCCAGTATTTGACATTGTAGGGTTCTTGATGCCCGTTCTGGCGCCGTAGGTTTGCATAGTGCGTGTTTTTTGTTCCATTACAATATTCAACCCACGCCAGAGCCTCGTCGAGCGTGCCTGTTCCAATGTTCAAACAGAGATAGGGTTCGGCGCCAGCCAGTCCGCACCAGGTCACGAATTCGTCGGTGCCGAATTGGTTGGTCTCGATCGATGCCCATGCAAGATTATTGCGAACTTTTCTGCGCTCGGGAGGTTCGATGCCATCTTCCCAGTGGTAGGTTGCACAAAAGTTTCCTCCTGGATACCGAAAAAGTGGTATCTCTAGCGGCTTGAAAGCCTCCAGAACGTCTTTTCGAAAGCCGTTTTGATCGATGAGATCCGTATTCAGGTTGTCGGGGTCGTAAATTCCGGTGTAAACGCATCTTCCAAGGTGTTCTATGAAGCCTGAGTAGATGCCGCGGTTGATTTTCCGATATTTGATGATTCGTGAAGATGGTGATGGACGCCTGGCGCGTTCTTGCAAAGATCGTCATGATCAGTTCGATGCACAGAGAGCTACGAACAGCAAATCAGAGGGAAATTCAGAGCAACAGAATTTCTGAGAAGAGAAGTCATGCAGGCTGTGGGAGCAGTCCTTCAAGTCAGTAGTGCTTGAAGCAAAGTGGTAACGGTCAAAGGTGAAGCCTCTCGTCAGTGCGAGACTCCGACATAAGGCGAACGGCTGGAAATCGTGTTCGAATGAGCCAAGATCATCCTCGATCCACTCTAGGATCAACCAAGGCGGATCGGTCCCTTGTCTTCCTGTCAAGACTTCGACAGCCTGTACTATATGTGGCTGGGGGATAATCAGTACCGTGAGTGGATGAGCTGATTGGGGCACTTACATGTTGTAGTTCAACAATCTTTCGAAATTCTTCGGTCAAAGTCTCCCAACGATTTCGAGCTCGGCTCGCAGGATCCGAGGATTTAAAGTGTGGCACCTTGGCGGCGAAGACCTTTTGGAAGCTTAATTCCTTCACCTTCATGACCGATGCGAAACTGCCAGTAGCCAATGTTCCTGCTTCTTCTCGTCTGTACACGGTGTTGTTTCTTCCGAACTTCAGAGTTAATGTTGATGCTTCGGTGGCATTGAGGCTAATCGGAAGCCTTGGCAACGCGTCCAAGAACTCCTCGCTGAACTTCTCGACACGTTTTGGCGATAACGAACCTCTTCCGTGTGTGATAATGTTGGACCCCATGCCCTCGCCGTGACCTCCCCCAGGTCTATCGTGATGGGAGAGACGATCTCCAGAGATTGGCCTTGGTCGAGGGACACCGTGCGCTCGCCGATATGTATTTGAACGCGATTCATCGACAAGACTGTTAGTCTTGGGCAGTGTAGACTTGGGCTGAGGTCAATCCTGAGGTGCTGCCTACTAACACCGGTTGTATTGTCTTTGGCAAGCTGAACATCGCACTTGTCCGTATCATCCGAGGAGCCAACTACCCAGCCCTGTGGAGAATACATGTGTTGTCCAAATTTCAGCGCCAGAAAGGGCGGACTAAGCTTTTCGGATTGGTTGCCGCTCCAATTCGCCGGGCCATGATCGTCACCCTCTGGGGGTTGAAACTCATATCTCTTATTGTCAGACAGCTCAAGGATCTTGTCTGTACCCTCAATATTTGAAAAGATCAAGACAATGCGAGAAAGATCTAGTGCTGAGCTGGTCACCATGAGGTTCTAAGATGCCATAAGTTGATGTGTTGAGAGGGTAGCGGCGTCTGACGGAGAGATGGTGTGAGAAACATCGGCGTGCCACCATTGCAGGCATGCCAGGCCGGAAGGCAGCACTTATACCTGCCAAAATGGAGATGTAGGCCGCGGCACTGGGATCCCTTCCGTTGAAGCAACGCCAAAAAGTGATAAAACGCACGTGGAATCCATTCGTTCTGTGCGGAAGGGGCTGGACCTCAGGTTCTTGGACAGGGATCAGCACTGGCGCCTTTTAGCGCCAACCCTTGCGACGGCGCTTCGCAACTTTCGATGCCTCAGAGCTGCGGAATCCCACCCGTCCCTCATCTGACACTCTGTCAACCCGTGGCTGCCTGGAGTTTGGTTGTAAACGTCGCGAACGTCGTGTCGGCTGCTTTGCGTGCTTTGGCAGTCGGCATTCAAGCTCTTCCTGTACCTGCGTCTCACTCTCAGCCGGGCACGACATCCCCGGAAGATTCGATTTCCTGGCAATATACTGCTCTTGCATTTCGTGCTCGCGAAAAGCAGCAACCCCTCGAAGACAGTTGGCCTCGGGTTTCCAGTACCTCTGATCCTTGATAGAGAGTCGGCTTTCCCTCACCTGTTGTGTAGAGCATCCTTGCCTCTTCAAGCGTCGTCTGTACGCCATGGCGATCTGCCGCCAGCTATCTGTAGTTTGCACGCCGTCAACGCAAAATGTCTGCGAAAGATTTTGCCATATTAACTCGGATAGCTGGTCCTTGTAACGTTTGGCCTCGCACTCCCAATAAATAGCCTCTGAGATACGGCTTCGCAACATGTCAACCTCCTCCGGTGTGAATCTTTTGTGTTCTATTTCGCAGAGGTAATCGTAGGATTGAGGGACCTCTTGTCTTCGGAAAACAGGTTCCGGAGTCGCTTCTTGCTGGTGTCGGAGCTCTCTCTCCAAGCTTTTAGCGATCTCTTCATGGCCAGGTGGAGGGGCGGAGAAGGTTGGTGTGGCCATGGTGTGGTGAAAGCGACAACTATATCATAACGTTCAAAAACTTGGGAGGCGAGAGGGTTGGGCAGAAGCCGCTGCGGATTTTGTTCGCCGAAGCAGGTGGATCGCCTGCGGTACTCGGCATAGCCGCCTTGCCTAGTCCGCCCTTGAGCGTTTGGGAACGCATCAGTAAAGAAGCATCTTTGCTGCCACCCTCGTCGCCTGAATCGTGAAGGAATCAGCTTCAGGCTCGGCGCTCTCACTCTATAGCCTAGAAGATTGGGGTCCAAGGTCAAATCACAGAGTCTGTCGCATGGTGGTCAATCAGAAAAACTGGTATACTCTCGATAAGCTTGGTGAAGGACATCTCTCACGGCGCCAGTTATCCACTGGCGGCTATCCCATTTATGTATTAACGACATAGAGAGCGACTGCCTGAGTACTCAGCGATTACGGCGCAGGCACGGGCACACCGAGTGGCGATCATGCCATACTCTCTCAGTCGCCAAGAGTCCAAGGCGCAGGGCGACATTCCAGAGTCCCAGGAAGCACACAAGGCTGGCCGGTAAGGCTGAATTTTGTGACACCACGTATGGTCAGAATGAAAAAGGCATGCACGTTCAAGACCAACACTTCGAACTGCTTGACGCTAGTCAACCAAGGTGAGAGCGACCCGGTGGATAAGATAGGAGTCCTGTCTACCTATCAAACAGCTCCTTGCCCTTTTGAATTCATCGATTTGAGACCTAGCATGGTCGATACGGCAGAACGGAATCAGCATGGACCTGTGGAAAGTCTTGCCAGCCTCTTCACATCTCTGCTGGTCATGTCTACCAGAAAGGGGGTTGGTCAGACGTATCGCACTGAGCGAGAAGTTGAGGCGGAGCTCTAGTGAAGGAAGGCAGCAATCACATCGCACCATTGAGTAGCGCTTCTCAAACACCATCACTGTTAGCCTTTGTGCATGATGCACGACAAGAATTCGGGAAGATGGAACAGGAAACCTCTCGGGGCTAGGACTACGCGTCGTGTGAAAGAAGATGATATTCCACGACTGAGTCGAGGTTCGTGATGGCCGCCTGGACCTTGGGATCTAACTGACGGCCCCTGTGTCCTCGAAGAATGCCATCAAAATATGATTTCCACGACGCCGCGTGGGTACAGAAGCCTTCTCCGCAACAAAGCCCCTACCCTTCTCAAGTGGTATTTCTTTTTGATCACTTTTTTCGTCGCTCGTCACGTTCACGGTTCGCCATGTCTCTCTTCTTTCTGCGCTTCATCCTTCTGAGTGGAGTGTTCGAGTTTCTTCTGGCCAGCCTTTATTTAGTCCACTTGGAACCTCTTGATTCTATCCCACGCCTGTCTTCTCAATGCCAACTCCAAATAGTCAGATACGAGGTCCTCGATATCTGTATGCTCGATTGTTGCAGACATGTTATGGGTTGGCATCCGAGTAGGGAATTCGAAGAGAGGGAGTTTGAATTCGCCTCTCTTTGGGATCGGGATGATCTGTTTGCTGAACACCTTGACCACCTGTCCGGTTATTGGACATCGGTCCCAAACCTCCCAGACAATCTTGAGGGCTCCGACACACTGAACATCTTGACAATAAACTGATCCTGCGTCTGATATCGTGGTACAAGCGTTTGGCTCATTTTCCCATCTTTCGAGATCGATATCCTTCAGTTGAGTACTACTGAATTTTGGAGTTTCCTCGACTCGAACTAGGATAACTCTTTGGATATTTTCTGTTCCCACTAGGTATAGATCTCGGACTTCGCGAAGGCTTTCGTCGGTCTGGGAAACGCCAATCTCGATGACGGTATGAGTCTTGAAAGGTACGGCATCTTGATCATCAGCTTTCCACCCAAAAGAAAGGTCTGGTTCCTTCTCCGAAGTAGCGTATTCGCCGATAGAGGTAAATTCGACGCTGTTGAATTCCACAATACATTGAGAGCGTTCTTCTTTAGAGAAGGTAGCTCTATGACGTGTTGCGATATCGTAGAGCCATTGTTGAAGAGCATTATGTATTCGACCAGGCATTGGGAAGACGGTGAGGACGGATCTGGAGGCGTCGTATGCGATTTTGATTTTGGATCTAGAATCGACATTAGAGTATGAGCGGGTGAAAACTACGTACAAACAACTTACTTTTCTCTGAAAGATTCGACAAAAGGATCGATTCTTAATTCGCACCAGGACGCTGCAGACAGTGGGAATTCGCGTGGTGTCTCGTCTGTACGCCTGCTCAACCCGGGTGTCGACAACTCGCTGAGATAAGCGCGCACTTTGTCTGTTTCGTCTTTGAGATGTTGCGCGTCTAGATCGAGACTGGAGAACCCAGATGATGTCGTGAGAGTGTCGTGAGGGTTGGGGTGGACCGTAGACTGCCCAGCGGCATCCGTAGACGGCATTTTGTCTGTTGACATTATTTCACACTCGCGCACAAGACGCCGCGGCACAAGAATGCACTTGTTGAGGCCAAGAATATCCTTGTTGAGGCCAAGAATATCTTTATCAAGGCATGCTGCGTGTGACATTGAGACTACACAATGTTATGTCGCGTCTCGCGGCGGAAATCTATGTACAAAATGGCGCCGGGCGCCGGGGTTTAGCCGGCTTCCCCGCTGACGTCATGGCTAGACAAGGCTCAACACCGCAACAGCTCTTGTCCATCTGCGGCTCCGTAGTATACTGTGCGCCGCCGTAGAAACTATGCCATATCGAAGCTGTCGACCGCCGTACTACTACGGTAGGCTTAGCTTTGTGAGTAGCACTAGTCTTTAAAGAGCACCGCACTTACCCAAAACATCACACAGCGCTTAGTTAGAACTTAGCCATCATTAGTTTCATGCATTCATCTCACCAAAAAACAGGAAACGTCTTCAAAACGGGCTGAGCTCGATGGTTTAGCCTCCTCTCTTTATTCAGCACTGAGCATGAGCCCTACCAGCCTATCAACGGCACGGTCAAAATCGGCAACATCACTCTTCAACTTCTCTTTTGCTTTCTTAAGTGTTCGGCGGAGCGAAGAAGAAGCAAAGTTTTTGAGCAGGGCCCCTACCAGTCATAAGGTCAGTATGCGGCTGCAGTATGGGGTTTGATGAGCCTCAGTACGTACACACTGGCTTCTTAGCTAGATGTCGGACAATAACCAAGCAGAAATCAATGTAGTCCTCAAAGACGGCCCGCAAGCTGAGCTCAACGGACTTGATATTTAGGTATAGGCCCAGATCTCGCTTGAGGAAAGGTAGAAGGCTTTGAAGGGTACCGAGCTGAGATATGATCTCTTCAATGGATTCTGCGAAGATGCAGCCGCACTATCGAGTGGAGGGAGCGTAAGTATGATGAAAACAGCTTGCTCATTGACCGCGAGGCTCACCTGGATCACAACGAGAAGAATGCCCCAGACTAGCGCGGCGTTGGACTCGTAATGGGTTACAGACGAGATTCCAGAATGAAACGATCGTACATGGTCAAGGCTGGGGTAGAGGTATTTTGACACCAGCGCTGGGACTTTTTTTTTGAGAAAATTGCAGAGCAAGAGCTTCCACCGCGGTTTGGAAGCTTTGAAGATTCCTGTTTTGAACTGCTTCATCCAATATGATGACCGGTATTTGAGATACTTTGTTGGGCTTCTTCTTACGTTTACGATCGAGCGAGGCCAGCAAGGCCGTCAGCTCCTCCTTTTTCCGTTCCAGACTTTGAAACCAGATGCTATCCGAAGCTGATTGCTGTGACATTTCGTGTTACCGTGCGCAAGCTTCGGTAAGGTTATATTCCTCAATGGACACCTTTGGTTAGAAGAACTATATAATTATGATTCCCAATGCAAACGATCCTGTTCAGATCATCGCACCGCCCCACTCCTCCACGGCTGAGGAAATGGGGCTGCAGCGATTTAGCCCTGAGAGCCACGAGTCCGAAGGCTAAGGGAAGGAGAGCCTAGTGCAACGCCTTCAACGCTGACAGGAACACAGGGCGTGGATGCCACTGCGCCCTCTGTCAAGGCTCTTGACTGGTGAAGCATGGCCCGCAGTCACTCGACTGAAGCCCGGCTTAAGAGGGAGGCTCATGTGTTGGACGGAAGTTAGTCCAGCGGGACAGAGACCAGAAAGTGGCCTTGTCGAGGTTGGAGGCTTGGAATGGAAGAGAAAAAGGCCTCAATGGCTCGAAAAAAAGCCTCAATGGCTCGATCTTGCTGTCACTCAGCTCAATGCATTGCATCTATCTTGTTATCACTCGAATACAATCGGAATGCAGGAGGTAGGCTCCTGCAGGAAGGCGATAGAGGTCCTCAACATGAGCTGATACCAGTTGGGCCTAGGGCCTAATCCTGTGGCACGCGACGTTAGTCGTGACACTTTCTCTCTCTCTCTCTCGCCTCGCTGCACCCACATTTGGCAATATTGCTGTTGATAGAATTCTCATTTGCGGGATCTGAGACCGTATCCATGGACCGGGCTCTTCGAACCAGGTTTTAGCGCGGGAGGCGGGCCAGGATCATCAGTGCCTTCTCCTCCAGTCCCCATTCGATATTGTTCCTCCGCGTCCTCAAGCATGTCGCAGAGACTGCTGACGGGAATGAAGATAGAGACTTGATCAAGACCCTCAAATGTGCCTTCTGGTCTGCGAAAAGCAAAATCTTCAAGCGAGAGACGTAGGCCGGCTTTCGTGTCTTGGTTTCTCTGACCATTGTTGTTACGGACCTCCACGACCTCGCGTGATATTCCACAGAGGGCCCCTTCCTCGTTAAGCTCTGGTCTCCAGATCGATAATGTAGCTCTCTTCTTGTGTCGATAGTCGAAATCGAATCCAATGACAGTACGCACAGTTGCATTTGTGCCCCAGATGTATTCTTCAGCAAGTTTGGTTAAACTCTTTGTGGTTTGAGAGTTGGCTACCTCAATTATACAGCTAGGTTGTCGAACTTTACGATGGGCCCATGAACAGTCTGGCGAACGCTGGGTCTTTTCCTTTACAGTCGAAAAAGGAGGCGGGTAGTAAACAGAGGTATGGCGGCGACGTCTGATCGTTTTAGCGAATTCTGCGGTCGTCGAGGCAATTCCGTCTTGCAACGACATTCGATCTAGCTGACATCCGAGTTCGCGCTCAATATTGGCCAGAAAGACCTCGTGTGTCTCATAATTCGGCATTCTGAGGGCGAAGATTTGATCTGCTGCAGAATAGTCGTATCTTTGATTTAAGGTCAGCGAAAATTGTCAAAAATCGCAGAAAGAATTTTCATACCGTAGTCCATATACCTCCCAATCATCTCTCCTCTCACGAGTCTGCAGTTCTTCGAAATCCTGCGGACTCAAGTAGAATTCGGACCAATATGGAGTGCACGATCCAAGTGCCTTGATGTGATCGAGAACACGTGAGAGCGCGGGTGAGGTGTCATGCAGTGAGGACGGCGGTAATATGGGATGGGATGATTGCGCGATGGGCGAGAGTGGTGATTCTGGGCTAGGTGACGAGGATATAAAACTATCACTGATCAAGCTAGACCCTGACGCATCCTGCTGGTCCGGGCCTTCGTGGCCCTTTGTCGCAGAAGTCATTGAGCAGAACAGGATGATGATCTGGTGTTGAGATTGTCATGAAATTGACCGCGACGACAGTTGTTGGAGGATGGATGGTTGATTGATTGAAGAGCTAACTAGATGTGGAGCGAGGCTCAATCTACCTAAACCCCAGTTGCGCAGTGCTAAGACGGTGCCAAGACCCTAGCGCCGTCACATGACACTTCCAACAATGTTTATTTTATATGTGTTTTTTAGCGTCGCAATTCCTACGGCGACGCATAGAGTCAACAACTGTGAGGATCTCCGGCAGTCGTTAGACACATATGACGCAAATCTGCATTGTTGTCATGTGATGAGATTCACGTCTTGTCCGGGCTGCTTCAATCATGGACTCTGAACAAAGCTTTCATGGCGGTAATGCGGACAATCTGCGTGCGTTCTACATTGTTCGCGAGGAGTTGGACTGTAAAGACACGTGGCTCGCTCCAAATATCGTCCTGAAAGTTGCACAGATGCCACTAGAGGCAATCGAAGTCTTACATCGAGCCGGATTTAAGCACGGAGGTATGAGGAACCCTTGAGCTGTTACAATCTTTGACAGTCATCCTGCTTAGGGGCTTCTTCTTTTGTTTCTTGACTGACCGTGGTAGATCTAAATATGAACAATATTGTTTTCACTTGTCATCGCTTGGTAAGCAATGAAAGCCGAATTTGGATTGAGCTTGCTGGACCCTTGGCGCCGTAAGTTGGTTCGACGAGATGGAAGCCCACTAAGCCCGTCCGTTCCCAAGGAATATGTGGAAACTGAGACGTGGTGTGATTGGAATGATGAAGAGTTTGAAGATATCAAGATACTCGATTTGGGCGAAGCGTTTCGCCAAGGGGAAAAGCCTTCTCCCTGCGTTTTGCCAGGCGAATGCCGAGCCCCAGAAGTTATCTTCGAGGATTCCCTCGACCATAGAACTGATCTACGGCAAGCCGGCTGCGCGGTACGTCCTTCTCTCAATCCTATTGTGTAGGTAGCGCTGCTAACAGGCCTCGGCCGCCGAAGATATATATGTTGGTCTTCCACATGTTTCCCTTCTCGGCCTTCGGTGGATATGAAACTCTTGTCCTAACCATGATGGATATTTTGGGTGACTTGCCGAAGGAGAGGATTCCTCGTTGGAAGAATGTACAACAAGCTTCAGAGTCGCCGGAGCCTTTGGATCCAGAGAGTACGTCAATCCTTACCTATAAAATTCGTCATTCCCTCTTCCGATTTCAGTCTTAGCGGTCGGATCTATTCCGGTTGTTCGGTGTGCTTTGGCGGAAATCTATCCAACGATTGCAAGTGTCAGTCCACTTACACCTTCACCGCTAGGAGCGAATGGTAGACGGTCAAACCCCTTGATATACCATGTGACTCAGCGGCGATCCTTGACCTCTCCAAAATCCATTTTCGTATCCAGACCTGAGCATCTGATGCTTTTTACGATGGTATCCTCGAGAAGTTCGAAACCTTCCAGCGTGCTTTGGTGCATAGATCCTAACGACGCTATCTGGCCTTGAAGCGCTTCCCGGGCAAGGTCAATCGTCGCTGTCTAGCGACCTTGCAAGGACCGCACTGTGGCAAGCCCACCAATGCACTTGAGTGTGATTGGATGGTCGCTTCCAAGATGTTGTTTTGCGAGCGGAATATTGGAGAGATACACATCGGCAGATTCGGAGTAATTTCCTTTGACGAAATATATCTGCGCCAAAACGTTGGAGGACTCGAGGACTCGAGGGTCCGTTTGAGACAATTTCGCCTTCAGTCTCTCATGCCAACGCTGATAGAGAGTCTTGGCGAAATTTGCTGTCAGTTTCTGGAGTTCTTCGTCGTCACTTGACGATTGACTCCAGGTTTTGAGATTGTATTCGACGAGCATCAGCTGGCTGAGTGTTGTGAGAAGCGCCATCGGGGTTTGAAGTCGATATACGAGCCAGAATATTCCCTTCTGCGATTCCAAAAGTCTCTGACATGCTTGGCCAGTTTGCTCGAAGTTGGCAGTGCCTTAGAAACGTGGTCCGCCCAATATTCAGAAGCATATTCGAAATATGTATGATCTTCGTTTCGAACCTGAAGATCAAAGTCTTTCAACGTGAATTTTTGATACATTAAGCTCTGAACACAGCATGTGGCATTCAGCTCATGAGCTGTCGGGAGATCGACGTGAAATTTAGAGATCAGTTGGTTGTCTTCGGTCCAAAGCTCGGATGGGGAGGTCAGAAATTCGGATACCGTGTGATGAACAAAGGTGATCTGGTCGGAAGCATTGACGATTATGATTGGACCTGCAGCCTCTTCGATGAATGTGGCCAGGTTGGGACCAGAGATGAATGGAGCAACGTTCCAATCATCGAGGAGGACAAAAGCGTGGCTCAGTTGAGGTACCGTAAGGGGTCGATATGCTGTGGTTCCAAGCCGTAAGGTTAGGATAGCGATGTTTTGAAACACTTTGGGTTGCCGAAGGACTTGGAGAAGTACTCTGCCATATGCGCTTCCAAGTCCTAGTGGGAGATTGGTAACGGCGTCGTTCAATTGCTCATAGTTCCCAAAAGGCTGCGCCCGAAGTGTATCAATCATAAGCCGGACCCAGAGAAAAGTTTCCATGTGCCGCTTGGGATAGCTTCTGTCCAATATCCAATCTCAAAGGTCGTTTTATGCTAAATTTGAAATTGTTCTCTCGATCTAAGCTGGTAGAGACGTATTGGATGATATCTAGAGAGGTGTCAGTATTCGATATGGCATACGAGGGACATGATCCCATGATTTTCTTGATGTCAGGTTCTCGCCTGCTGAGAATCATGACTTTCGTGGTAGTATTAGGCCCCGCGAGACCGTTCAGATGGTCGAGAATCAAGCGTCGCTCATCAGTGCTACACTCCTCTATTGCATCAACGAGAATGAAAGCGCTGGCGAAAGTGGTGAGAAGGTCCTCTGCAGGAGCAAAAAGTCTGGTTGAAGAAGTCGCTTTTGATTCACCGCTTTCATTCATGGGTGCAACGGCATGGGGGAAAAGATTTGGATCAGCGGCCAGCAGTTGGGAGACGATAGACTTAGCGACTACGAGGCAGCTGCGTTTGGTGACATCCCTGCTTTATTAACGGGTTAGCTACTTCCACACCAAGGCAAGGTATTCACTAACAAATCGCAAAAGAAATATGCCAGTGCGGTTTTCTCGTTTTGGTTTTCACTCTTCTTCACTTAAGTGTACAAGCAGTGAATGATCTTTGCGGCCAGTAGCGTTTTCCCGCAGCTGTTTATTATCACCTCGTCAGCTCGCAATCAATGGCAAGCAGCCGTGCGAACTTACCCAGGAGCACCGTGAACCCAAAGTATGGGCAGTACGTGATTTTTGGAGTCGCGAGCCAGGAATGAAACTCTCAATGACTCGATATGTTGTCTTCGACTTCAGATGGGCCTCCACGAAAGTGTTGATTTGAACAACGTCCGAAAGCGTCACATTTTGCCCTGGTGCTATCAGTGAATTCTTCTCAGCCTGACTGAACAGTCTTATTCGCAAGAACGAGCTGATGGCCTTTGTACCACACATCGAAGAGCTTCACACGACTGATAAAGACAAGGTTAGCATCCACTGATAAGGGTCTGTCTGCCACTGACCTCTTTGAATTTAAGAGATGGTCCACAGAGTTGAGCCGGGCTACGGAACTGACTCGAGTCCCTTGAACTGGGAGTTCTACGGAGGGCGAATCGGCCATCTCAGCGATTAGCACTTGAGAAGCCACTCCAAAAAGATGGTTGCAGATTGATCAGATCGAAGGTCGATGATCCTCATGCAAGAAGTCTTTCAGCAGTGAGGGACGATTTTTAGACTAAAGGAACTTGAAAAGGGGGGGAACCGTTGGGATTGCGACTTGTGGTCTGCGCTCGATGAGAGGCAACCCCATGCGCTCCGGCAAGGCCGTCGTGTGTCGGTATTGGCTCACATCGGGGTGAGGCGCACCGCTCGACGATGTTGACGCTGTGTAGGTGTAAGATATGCCTAATGGGCGATATGGTAGATGTGAGAGAGCGGTAACGTGAGGGTCAGGCTGAGATAAAGGGCGCAGTTGGTGGGTTGCAATTGCCGTGGCTTAACAACGATCATGCATTTGGATCAAAACCGCTGGTGTGCAGCGTGAGGCTGAAAAACACACTGGAACCTGATTTCGGCCCGCGAAAGTTCCTGGTCAGGCAGATCATCACCCTCGTTCGAAGTCGCAGTCCTTGGTCGCACAAATTTGCCTCTCCGTCCTACCCCGCCACGTCTCTGTCTCAACCAAGACTTCAGGAGGGACACCGTCGGTGGATCTGGAACTAACACGTAATATTCATTCACGGTTTCACGCATGATTCAATTGTCCTAGTATGTGTCCCAAGTATGTCAAACAGATCCGAGCCGAACAAACGACCAATCTATCCGGTCTGCCTTCTGTGATCAAGGTATCATTATTCTGTTTGCGAGGTGGGTATTAAATTTCCGCAGAGCCGCACACAAACTCCTCTTTCTGGTTGTCTGAGTCGCCGCATTTTAGAACCTGAAGGGTCTCGAAAGAGAAGTACCATTCGTAAGGGAGGTAGCAATGTTCCGCCCTTCGAGATCCAGTCATTCTAACGACAGAACGCCCATTCTGCTTCGTCGACTATTTGTTCTTTCATTCCTAATATTCTTGGAGCAATATTGGCTACAATAGGTAAAGTGATTGAAACGACGAAGCAAGTGGCTTGCTAAAACAACGCGCAGCGGTGATGCACGTATTTACCCACATAGTTGGGTGCAATGGAGTTGTGCTTTGGACGATCTTGCCCGACAAATTTGGTTGCCTGCTAATTTGTAACCTTGAGGGCTCGCCTATTGGCCTATTTCGCTGATTATGTTTATTAGTATTTCTCATTCCCGGAACCCATACAATTGGAACAGTCTTCTTCCCGATGAAAATTGGATCGCTTCTTGGCCGTCCTCGGGTACGAAGCTTTTCCAAACTCTACGTTTGCATTGTGACCAGAGGAACGAATATCAAGGTAAGCCTATATCAGCTTGCCAATTTCCACCCGAAACTGATGGCTCCATTCATAAGCTAGACATTAAAACGGTCGATGAAGTGCTTTGAAAGCTTGCAAGCTTTGCGCACCCCCCATCTCCAGGACTGTCGACAGACTCAGTGAGGTTCAGAGAGCCCCACACTGCCTGGAGGAGCCATTTGTGCTATAGGGTGGTGGGTAATGGTGTAGGCGGATGTCTGACAGGAGGCATAGATGTGGACACAGGTTGGTGGGTCGCAGTTGTCAGGCTCAACACCGCAACAAGAGCGACAGCTCTTGTCCATCTGCGGCTCCGTAGTAGACTGTGCGCCGCCGTAGAAATCCCAGTCATAGAAATTCGCCGTGATTGACGAGACCATCATCAATTTCATGCACTCATCTCACAAAAAAACAGGAAACGTCTTCAAAACGTTCTAAGCGAAATGGACGCCTCAGGACCGAATGACGCGGACACTGGTCCTTCCCAGCAAGATTTACGTGACAATCTGCGCGAGAACTACTCTACGTCCGGTTATGATTCCTCAGTACCCTCTCACCATGACTTTATTCGTTCCCGGACACCGACACCTTCTCTTTCTGACAAAGATAGTCCTGAAAACAATGAGGTCCATGGTTTAGCCTCCCCTCTTTATTCAGCACTGAGCATGAGCCCGACTAGCCTGGTGCGATCCGCACTCGAGCCGCCCGTTCCAAATCTACCCACACTCAGCCTGACCGGCGACGACCCACCACGAGACGAACCGGACGAGATTGAACAATGTAACTACTATTATAGGCTTCCTTCACGTCCTATCTTAGTCGCTCGGTCCAGTAGACAGCCATGGCAGCAGGATTGTGACTGGCCTCGGTCAAAGACTCTCGGAGTCGTCGAGCGCAGCCATCCCATCGTTGAGGTATGGCACACGGGGCTTTGGAGAGAGATCGTCGAGGTTTTGAAGAATGTTTCATTTACAACTATCGATGTGGTCCGAATTGGTTACCCTCCTCTGGAAGGTGTAGACGAGGAACTTGAAGACAAGGAACGGTATCCGGTAGTGCTCTGGATCGGCGTCCGACCTGACAGTTTGTCTTCACGTGTAGGAAACCAAATCGTCGATGCCTGCGTAAGCTTCACTCTCATCTGCCCAACTCCATCCCGTGAAAATTAAACTGACCAAGTTCCGCAGGTTGAAATCTTGCGACAGTACCAGCTTGTCGATGTTCAATGTGAGATCAGAGAGTCGGAATATCAGCTGTCCACCACATATCTGGCACCCGAAACAGCTAACATCGCGTCGGGATTCTCAGCTCAGCTAATCGCTTTGCCTGGTCAGTCGATCAACCTCGAGGGTTCCACCGCTCACGGCAGTCTCGGCCCTTATCTCCGAGCTGGCAAAAACAACCCAGATGCAGAGGGTGTATATGCTCTTACCTGCAGGCACGTCGCCCTTCCTCTTACCAGACCTGAGAAAGACTTTGATTGCAAGCGTGTTAGGCAGCCGCTTCAGAAAATCCTACTTCCCTCAGACGCCACCATGCTTAAAACGCTAAAGGAATCCAACCTCTTGCACCACCACGATAAAGAGGCGGCACTCGAAATTCAGGAGGAATTGATAGTCGCTCTGCCGGAGGAGAGGGAGGAACTAGAAGAGAACCTAGAAAGGATCCGTCGAAATATAAGACTTCGAGAACCTGATCGAAGGCTCATGTCCACTTGGGAACCGAAGCAGAATCGCGTGTTCGGCCACGTCGTGACTGCCCCACCATTTCAGGTTGCGGAATCTATTGACCCATCGTGCCCTGGATCAATTGTTGACTGGGCTTTGATAAAGGTCTTCACAGGAAAACACCCAGACGGGAAGGTGAAGAATTATATCAATCTCACGACCGAGGAGCTAGTTCAGCTGCTGGACATGACGGAACATCATCTTGAGCACCATCCAAACTCACTGTTCTTTCGGCGTCTACGTCGCGAAGGGAGGATGACTCTTAGTCGAGTAGTACCAGTCAATGAGCTACACTTTAGCTTCAAACCAATTGATTTGCTGCCGGACAAGGAAGCCCATCGCCTACTTGTGGTTATGAAAGGCGCAATCAGTGGTTTGACATGTGGACAAGTCAATGGGGTGCGCTCAGTCGTGTCGCACACTCGCTTCAACGAAGACACCACAAAAACGGTGTCTATGGAAGTATGTGTCCTTCCCTTCCCCAGAATCAAGAAAAACTCTGCTTTTTCTGTTTCTGGAGACTCCGGTTCGGTTGTTTTCGATCTCGATGGCAGGATTGTTGGAATCTTACAAGCTGGCACGCGTTCACTGCGCAATGCGTCAGATGACATTTCGTATGTGTCTTCGATGGCGGAAATTCAACATGGACTGAAGCAGCGTGGGTACAGCGTTAAAATCGCTTAGGCAAGCTGGGGGATGCACTCGGCCTTCATTTCATGTTTCAGGGAAGCTGAGTGCTGGACAACATTTTCTTGTTCTGCGACAAAATGGCTCTAAGGGTATTCTTAGCTTATCGCTGTCGGAGACTTTTCACTTCGGATCTCCATGACTCTCGAGCGACGATAGGGATCTTCCGTCCTGGTCGTGAAGGATTCACAAGAAGATCAGACGAGTTAACCAAATCACTACTTCAAATAACTCGATTTTCAAAAGAAGTGACTCACAGCGCCCGGTCTCGTAGGCACGTTCCCTGTTCGTGGCAGTCTAAATCGTAGTCCAACAATCAACCAAGCCGTCTCTTCTTTGCTTTTCTACCCTCCTCCTCCTCCTCCTCTTCATTACTCTCGCCCTCATTCACATAATCTTGATCCTTTAGGTCATCGCATTCCCCCTTTTGAAGCTTATAATACCAGCCTTCATATCGAGTACGAACCAAAGCGGTCATGAGAGGCTGTAACATCGCTCGAAAGAAGGCCCAATCAAGTAGTAGTGGTTGAGTAGTCGGTCGAGAGGTCGAGAGAAGACGGTCAAGTTGAATAGGTGGAAAAGGCTCGGATGTCGCTAATGATGGGTAAATCATGTACCGCTTCCCAACTTGCTTCACCTCATTCGTTTTGACGTCAAGTTGCCATGTCTCCCAAAAGATATTTGAGATTTCCCCGACCCATTGACGACCTTGATAGAAAATTGGGCCATATTCTTTACCGTGACATTCCTTTGCCTTGAACATCTTTGGGTCTTTCCAATTTTGTTCCTCCATTTTCTTCTCCTTCAACATCGGACATGTATACTTTGGAGTCTCTGTGATTTTGACTAGAGCACATTGAATTATCTCAGAGGATTTCCCCTTCAATATTAATTCTATGTTACTCTTCAACTTCTCGTACTCTTCAGAAAAGCCAACTTCGAGAGCCCATTTAATTTCCCAATCTCCTTCTGAATTCCGTTCATGAATTGCCAAATCGGGTACTTTCGTAGATCCCTTATATTGTCCTTCATTACTTCGAATCTTGGCGGCAGTTGTGATTCGAATAGAAGTTGATTCGGGGATTGCTAGCTGAAGTTTACGATTAACGAATTCGACTACAACCTCGTGTACCTCAGATGGAGGCCCGCTGATAGTCAAAATAGACTTCGATGTGTCGTATGAGAATTTGAAAAAGTCTTGATCCTCGTCGAGACTGAATTCATCCTGTAGCTTTGACCAGTCTTGAAGAGAAATCTCGAATTCTCTTTCTTCATCGGCGGCTAAAATAGGTCTATACCTATTAGTCTTGAAATCCTGAATGAATGTCTTGACTTGATTCATTGCGTTTGAGGAGGGCAGTGGTAGTAATGGTGGCATGATTGTCGGAGTGACTTCTTTCGGTAAGGGCTTGATCTTCTTCTGTGGAGTCTTTGAAGGAGTAGGAAGACAGAATGGAGGTCGAGAGAGATAGGAGGTGGTAGATGTAGAGGAGAATGGGCTGAGTGGAGGGGTCGTAGCTTGAGCCACGTGATGCTGGAGTGTAGAAGCCGCCGCCATTATCGCCGCGTTCGTCGCCTCGGAACGGGTCCATTGGAATGCAAAATGAAGACTGAGACAGAATGAAAGCAGACCTACCTGTTCGCACAAAGTCATGATCGTATGCGGCCATAATTCAAACAAAGGACTTGGAATGCAAGCGTTTATCACGTGATTGAAGAGACACGTGACTATAAAGATTGCTGCATTCCACACCCGACTTGCTCTTGGAGAGTCAAGGAGGGAATATACTGTGGTGCCTTGGTTTGGGCCCTCGTTAAAACTTAAAAGTCTGGAGGACGACCTTTGGGCCACTGCTCGATGTGGTCAGCAAGGTGCGCTGGCCCAGCCGACCCTGAGCCGACATTGAGCCGGACGCGAGCCAGCCTGAGCAAAAGCGGCGCGACAAAAATTGATGGAAAAAAAAGAAACTCCTCCGCGTGGGCTCGAACCACGAACCTCCCTTTGCATTGTTAGTGATCTGTAACATTATGTTTGACGGTAGACTAACTGATTGCATCACTTAACAGTCAGACGCGCTAGCCAATTGCGCCACGGGGGACTCAAACTCTTGCGAGTTTTTGTCGTAATTGTTGACCATCATTTCACCAATTTAGAGTAAGTATTTTTTTTTTCCAGCGGGCTAGTCTGACGTAAGTCACGTGCCATCTTCGGTCTTCTTGCTCCCACTACCAGCCATCGCTGCCCATCTCACTTGTGTTCGTACCCGGGCATCAAGCATATGATCATGTCGGAGAATGGCAGCCTCGATACGGATAGGTGATGCCTCCTCCGAACGTCTTTTCTAAGTTTATGACTGTTCTCAAAATTATTACTGTCATCCGAGTTAGGACGCAAGGGGTTGCCATTTTGGTTTTCCTGCAGACGTATACCTAACTGATCACATGTATAGCGGCCGAGTCCTCAAGACTGGACAGGACAGCTATACAAACGACAGCACTATCGACATCGGACTCAGCGGAATGATCCCAGCCCAGCTAAGATGTGCAGAAATTTTGCGGGCTCAGATCAGGCTGACGAAGCTGTACAGGTTCAATCTAGACGCGGCTGCTGTACAAGTCCTTGGTGTTATCCCAGAGCCGGGGTTGACTGGACTCTACTTGCAGCCTCTGTTCCATCAGCGACATCACCGCCCCTGCTCAATAGGTCGAAAAACTCCTCTAACAATTCCACTTTCCTAATTTCGATGACTTGAGCCCAGAAGGAAGACTCCTCGTCCGCCAAAACTGCCCTGATCCGGAAAGCAAGGCGACTTAAGCGTCCTAGATCCAACTCGAAGCATGTATGCTTGTGTTGTGTACCCAGAGGCGATATGTCGGCTTTCGCGAAGAAAGTACTATGCTTACTGACCGTCGACGGAATGATGATGCTGATGCCCCAGCCAGCTAGAGAAATTTGGTGATTGCTCGGACCCTTGTAGGCTTGCAGATCAAATGATTGTGTACCAGTGAGGAGCTTTGTGACAATTTGGTTTCTCTTTTTCTTCCAAGTGTTGGTCCCCCCGACAGAGGCGAGGGCTTTGCTCAGGCCGTTCCCGGAAGGGTTTGGCGTCCAATGTCTCGTTTCCGAACCTTCCTTGGGCAGTGGAAGCGCCTCAGCTATGTCGCTTCTAGCGGGATCGAGCTCGTTCCCTGTCGGATTTGACGTCCATTGTCTCGTGTTCGAACCTTCCTCGAGTAGTAGTAATATTTCGGCTTTGTTGCATTCAGTTGACTCATAGCTCACCAAGTCAAGCTTGTTCCCGATTCGAGGCTGCGCAGGATCTTTGTCGAGCAAGATATCCAAGGCACGGTAAATTTACGCCGAGCTCGCATGGACGCTCACCCGACCTGCGCCGCTTTTAAACACTGCTCACCTCCCAGTCACCTCTCTCACCGTATATCTAGGGCGTGGGCCACGCGGGTGGTATGGTGATGCCGGCGATGGCTTATGGTAAGCGAGTCAAAGCTATAGTCACGATAGTACCGTTTGTGAGTAACTCTCTGCTTAGAACCAACCGACACGAGATGTGATTCTGACTTGTCGTCCACTCTAGATCTCCGGCTTCGCAGATGCTCAATACTGTCCCGAAGGCTGCCTCTCCCGTGCCTGGACCGAGCGTGCCTAGTCCACCGCATCCTCTCAACTCTGGACGGCTACCGCCGTAGCGTATATACCCATCTTCGTTAAACCAGACGACAAACCCTCCGCCCCAGCCGTCATCGGTGTCCCCGAAGTATACACCTTCTACGAACAGTGCAAGTCCCGGTCCGATGCGGCCTACGTTCCCTGGGACAACAAAATAACCCTGCAGAGTCTCTTTCACGGGAGTCGCTAGGAACCGACGCGCGAGATTGAGAGGATAGGGGATCAAAGACCTATGCTTTATGTCGTGGCGAGAGATAACAAGTTTATCCCACTAGCGGAGCAAAAGAAGGTGTTTGAGAGGATCGTTGGGCCTAAGGAATTGGTGGTGTTGGACAGTGAGCACTTGGACACGTACATGGGCAGTGTATTTGAGGAGAATGTGGTCGAGCAGATTGAGTGGTTGAAGAGGTGGTTGTAGAGCGATACATTCCAACGTGACGACTACAATATATTATTCTCTAGCGAAGAGGGTCAAACCCAGTTGTTACTGCACGACTAGCAAGCATACTGGGTATTCGCACCTGAGCAGGAATGCTTTGATAGCCTGCTCCCCTGTTCCGAACTCCCATTGCTCCTTGTCTTTGGAGAGACTGTGCCAGTCCTGACGATGCTACCCGTTCCTATCGCCCCAGAAGCCCATGCGACCGAAGTCATCTTAATCCAGGTCCTTCTCCTCACCGTCGAAACGGAAAGTGAGACCATCCAGCACGCCAAGTCGAGTTGTGATCTGGCAACGCACGACTTCGTAATGGTCAGTCTCGTAGAATCGTAGGGCGTCCTCCTGCTCACGAGACTCGACCTTAAACGCACTTCCAGAGACAGTTTCACCTGGTGCGTCGACCAAAGCCTTATACTTCCCTGCCCAAGTATGAATCCGGCCTCCCACAGTCTCGGCCTCCAAATAACGGACACTTTTTTCCAGTCCGAGATGCCGAGAGAGGACGTCCGGGTCCGCGAGCGTGCCGTAGAAGAAATACCAGACTGGGTACTGGTCTGCGGATGGGCTTGGCTGGAAATCGGCTTCGTCAGCACGGTGCTGTGGAAGCACGCACTCTTTGCCGAGCATGGGCGCCAGGCTATGCCTGCACAGCTCCTTCTTAGCCTTGGAGAGACGGACTATTGTGGGCTGGAACCCAGCGTGATGCTCTGACACCCACTTCTGCAGGTTCGCCTTAGCTGCGGTGTCGATCTCGCAAAACTGTGATTCTCCATTTTCGCCTACACCCTTGACTAGCGCAGGAGCCCTGTCAAGAGCCGCAGCCTCCTGAACTCTTGCTGGACTGTTAAGAGGACCGGCGAGCTGGACGATGAACGTGCCCTTTCGCTCGCTAGCAGCCGCGCTGGGCGAGCCACCCTTCGGGAAGTGTGGATTTCGAAGGGAATACTCATATGACTCTCGATCATGGCCTTTTGCTCTGTGAACATTGTTAGTCATTACCCACAGATTGATACACGGCTTTCAGACAAAGGGAACGTACTCCTTCTCCACTTTGATGGCATCCCACAGCTCATGTCCAACCCTGGTTCGGTTGAAATCCTGGCGATGTGTTTCGATCGCTGCTGAGGCTTCGGAGGGAGTGAAACCGAAGAGCATTTCCCATCGCTGTATAGTGGCGTCGGAGATGGGTTCATCGTCAGCATCGGCCACGTTGATTGCCATAGACTCAAGCTCTGCAAGAACATCCATAGCGTTGTCTCTGAGTTACTGCAAATTAATAGTATTTAGGTGTAGGAGAATAGCTTGCCAGTAATGGCCAGAGGTGGTGAGATGATGTAGTGGAAGAGGATGTGCTTGAGATATGCGCTGAATGTCTGGAGGAAGTGAACATTTTATGCGCATTGCACCAGGGGTCGAGAACAATTTTTCACCGTGTGCGCGAGGACCTTGAGGACCTGTACTGCACTAGGTACCGAAGATATGGTAACTGTGCTCGAATAGCTGATTCAAGACTTTATAGTTTGTGCTTGGCCAATAGCACCATGGTCATGCCCAGAAAGGTTGGTGTGCAGCCCGAAACGCACAAGTGAGGGGCCGTCTGGGCGTCTCGATGGTCATTGGCTCACCTATTTGGGCGCCACCATAACAAAGCAGATATATTCTCACGCGTCTCGAATGCTTCAATTCTCCTTCCTCCCCCATACCCCTGCCCTTCCATGCCCTGCTCGCCCCATTCCTGCCACGACGCTTCCATACCAACTCTCACCATGTCTTCTCCTTGTAGCTCGAGTTCTCCTCGCGCCAGAGTGTCGCGTCGCGCCGGCGTACGCTCTGATACCCCTACCGGTGCTCCCCCTCCTCGGTCCCGGCGTCGGCGACGACGTGACAACATCACCGATCCTTCCTCCTCGTCCCTTCCCGTCCCTCCCCCGACCAGCACGGCCATCCCCCGTGATTACCTCCCCTTTTGCTTCGGTGCCGAGTTCGAGCTGATCCTACGACCCAAGTCCATTGCCTACCCCGACTTTGACGCTCCTACTCGTGTTACCCGCGACTTCAACCTCCGCCTGCTCGATTCCATCGCCCAGATACTCTCTTCGGCCGGACTTTCTTGCGGCGTTTACCACCAAGGCTCGGACGACAAGCCTGACTACACTATATGGAACGCTACCTTGGACGGTTCGGTCTCGAAGAAGCATATCCGGGATGGTTTCTACCCTGTCGAGATCGTTTCTCCTGTTATTTTGGCTGATGATGGCTAGGTGCCAACCATCAACAAGTTCTGGGCTGCCCTCAACACACAGTTCGACTTCCGCAAAGATGCGTCATGTGGTTTCCACGTACACATCTCCTTGTCAACCGGATCGTACTCGGATGCTCAGCTCAGAGCCATGGCCAAAGCAGTGACCTTCTGGGAGCCAGCCACAGCCCGCTGCGCCCCACCATCTCGACAGGACGACATCCAGGGATTTTGCAAGAGCAATATCGTCAACACTAGTGCAGCCAAGCCCCTCGCAAGGTATGGACCTCTTCGTGGCCTCGTATATGCCTTTGATTATATGGACCACTCTTCCCGCGAATCCATCATTGAGTACGTGTGCCCAGACAAGCATCGCGCATGGAACTTCAATCCTTGTCGACCCGGAGGACACGGCAGCATCGAGTTTCGACGTGCACCAGGAGTTTCCACCTCTCAGGCCACGATCCACTGGATCGCCTTCACGATGGCTTTTCTCGACATGGCTATTCAACATAGCCCGGAATCCATGGCTTCTCATGTTCGTGAATCCGCCTTCCTCCCAGAGGTGTACTTCCCGGATTTCCGGACCCAACTCCTGGAGTGCGCTGCCCAATTGCGTATTGAGTCGTGCATTGATCTGGATACCGGCCAGTTTGAAGACCCAAGAGCCCTTCATTTTACTATGTCTAGTGAGAAAGTGATTCAAAAGCTACAGCGGGCTGACCACCGTTATCATCTAAGCGATAATTGTTAAGTTTCTTCCATCATGCCATCTACTTCACCGCGATTTCTTATCTGCTTTTGATTTCTGCGTCTTGATCACTGAACACGAAACACCAAAAAAATCGTGAAAATAGGCAGATAGACTGTTTGTTGACTATGACATAGTCGGGGAGCTATGGCTTTCAGAGTAACAGATGGCGAGTCGCAAGCTGTGGAGGCAAAAAAGGAGGTCTCGGGTACCCAGGCCCAAGTTTCATGTAGAACTCGATTTCACCGCCGGTAGACCGGCTTTCAGTTCTTCTCAGTATATGTTTTGGTCTGCAATGAGGTCAACCTTCTCGGGGTGTGGGCTGTGAGTACCTCTTTATGGAGGGAAACCGATAGATCTCAAATTCGAAAATGCGTTCACAAAGCAACAAGGCTGAGCACATCATGGTACTCTGTGAACCGTTGTACGCTTCAGGCATACGGGGATTGCCCGGAAACCAGGTCAGTTGAAACCAAGTCCTTGGATAGCCTTGATTGATCGTGCGCTAATGTTTACGCACGGACACCTGCCCACTGTGCGAGATGTTCTGGTTATCGGGCGGAACAGCTTCCCTTCGTCCAGCTTTGACTCGCAAAGCCTCGCTCGGTAAGTACTTGTGAGAGGAAAATGGCAAGTGATCACTACTTTTGATCGCTTAGAATCATAGCTGACTGACTAGAGGCCGTAGCTAAAATGCCCCGGACACGTCTCAAACAGCGAAAGGTTCTATGGCACTCTCTAAGCACCTCTCATTTATGTCGCACACAGACAGCACAGGGGCCACATCCACAATCCCAACCCGAGCCTTGTCACCTCTCTCGGGAAGCTACCCTATAGCCCTGTAACTCGCTCTCGGACACCACAAAGAAGGTCAAAATACTGCGACATTTTCACTTCGGATCCATGGCAATGATGGGCTCGCATGTAGCCACCTTGATCGGCTTAGCCATCAAATCCTGCTTCGCCACGACTTTGTTGAATACATTAAGAGCAGGATTTATGCGATGAAACTTCGACGCCTCTATATTCGTGAATCTATTAGAGCGGGTCAAGAATCGTCCATCTAAGAAGTAACATTAGTTTAGGTGGATCAGGCTTACTTTTCGACAGTGAAGAATCTTTCGGTCCCAATAGTGGTATCTATCTAGCGGTAGAGAACGAAATGGATATAGTCGGGTTCGCGGGGCTTGAGGGTCTTGATGAAGTCGGCGTATACGTCGACGATCTTAGGAGGTGGTGATCTATTAGGAACCGTGGGAGACCGCGAAGGTGGATGGACAACTTACACCTTAGCCCTTTCCGGGGTTTGCGTCAATGATGGCGACGATGAGTCCTTTCTCTGGAAATTCCATCATGGTCGTGGAGTTTGGTAGTTGCTCCAATCCTGATCCTAGTCTCGGACCTCTCGTCTTCTAGCCTCTCGCCCTCGTAAAAATGTTCCGCTTCTTATACCTCAAAGCCTTAAGTCAATCGACGAGCTTTCGGACTTGCTTGTGCTTGTTGTAGACCTGCTAAGGTCAGGCAGCGTTAGGTAGCAGCCTCCATGGTAACATTGTATGGAGAATAGTGGCCTAGGACGGTCCACTAATCGGCTGGCTGTTATACCTACGGAAGTATATCACATAATCCTGTTCAGGGTTAGCTGGGAACAGGACGCCGTGGAATGTCCGAGTCGTACAATTCTTCTAACATGCCACGTCGCTCAGAGATGAGCGCCGCCAATTTTCTTTCGGCTCGACCACATCTCTTTCGTTGCGCTGAGACCCGCGAGGACGTCGAGACTGCTGAGTAGGTATCTGGACTATTGAGCATCTTAGTGCTTCCCAAGTATAGATGACAAACACAACAACTGTGTAGGGCGGTGCCTATACGGAGGGTGATGTCCAAAGGTCGTATTGCGTTTGTCTAGCCTAGGCGTCCTTCTGGGGACCATGTCGGTCCCCTTTTACGATTGACACCGGGCCGAGCGCCTACCGCAGAACAAGAATACGAATTTTTCGAGCATGGCGTCCATTCAGGTTCGATTCACTCAGCTCAGCAGTATGACTACGGCGTACTTCTCACAGCGCATCGCCGTCGATTGTGTCTTCGGTCTCGGCAGGATACCACGTTAACCTCCCTCCTCGTCAGTAACTACGTGGATAGGACTGGTATTCTCGACTCTCTAGATGAAGCTCTTCGGGGTCCTAACGCTAAGGCATATACCGTTTATCAGCCCGCCAAAGGCGGATACATCTAAATGCGGTTTCCATCCCATACGAGAACGAGGTAAAGTTGATATACCGAAACCGAGCACGCAGCATTCGGATCACGCTGTTTGAACTCGACAATACTATCATATTGTGACTCGGCTTTTCGACGTCATCAGAATTCGCGGATGTCGACAGATCCAGCGGTAAGTTGCTTTTTGAAATACCTGAAGAATTCTTGAGTGGGCACCTTGGTATTCAAAGAGCTTCCAATATGGCCCTGTGACACCACTCAGAAAGCCAGCCATTCGCAGAGCATGTGTAAAACGTTGACATGCGCGGAAGTTCCCATGGAAGAATAGAGTTTCTGGATCTGGAATGATTAAGAAAACTCTTTGGACTTCAGTGGCTCGTGTCTGTAGCCGAGCTTTGATCCTGAGCGATCGAAGGCTCAGCTCAAATTCGGCCGAGAGCTGAGGATTATTGTTGAAGATGAATTCCTCAGCGACTCCTTCTGCCACAAGAACGAATTGAGCCTGACTATCATTCAAGAGACCGAAAGAGAACCTTTTGAATTCTTCAGCCTCATCATCATTTTTGGGAGAAACATCTCCTGGAGCAAGACTTGATCGGTGTCGAAGATTGAAGGGCCAAATTAAGAGTTGTCCGTCGGTTAATCCCATCTTATCGAAGGCCAGTGGTAAAAAGCTGTCTGGAGAACTAGGCATGTCGTATTTTGGAAGTGTGAAGGGCTTATTTAGTATCATAGCCAACGAACTCTTCACATTACCAACCGGGGTGTAGAGCTTTCCAAGCGGTGGGCCAGTTTCGTTGATGTGCAGTTGGGTCCGCAATTGATCAAGTCTGTCCTCCATGCTTAGGCTGCTGGATGATGCAATCTGGGCTTGAAGCGGGAAATACAAAGCATCTAACTCGCCTAGAATGTGCCGATTGTCTTCGACAGCTTGTCTCAAGATGTCATCCATCTGATGTAGAGTCGGATAAGGCCCAAGTTTGAGTGTCCGCTGGGTGTGCTGGTTCACCATTTGCTGCTTTCTTACGATAGGCCATCGAGCTAGTTGCGGGTCGGGTGATGCGAGAAGTACGTCGCGACTTGATTGCCGTACATGATACGTGACAAGTTTTCCGAGGCTCTGGTATAGCGGGTTCAGCACATTCAAGTGAAGTGTCTCTAGAGGAGCAGCCGTAATCGAAGCTTCGGGTAGCCACTGCTTGAGCTCCGGCTTCGAAATTGTCCGGAACGCGAGCGTCATGAGGAGCTCAAGTAAGTCGCGACAAAGAGTAGTATATTCCTCATCATAAAAGATATCTGGCTCTAAGCGGAAAAGTCGAATGAAGTTTGAAGTTCGAGATTTGCCACCTGCGGCTAGAACGTAATAATGCAGAGTGCTGATATCCCCATTGGCAATCCTATCTAGATGTTTGCTGATGCGATTCGCAAGAAGTTTTCCTTGGCCGATGTACATTCTGAAGTATGTGTCGCTTCGAGTGTCTGTGATAAAATTCAGGTAGCCACCGTCACAATCAAACTGAGAACAGTCGGTTTTCTGGGTTTCTCTAACTTTTCGCAGCGCGTCGAGGTCGATGAGTTGGCTTTCTAGCCGGCGGATTGTTGTATCGATGGCTGCTATGATGTCCGTGAGTATTCTAGCCGAGCTGTACTGTGCGATCTTCGGCTTGAGGGACAAGAAGGCCTTTGGACAGTCATCTGATGACAAAACCTCTACCACATGATTCGCAAGTGGGTAAAGAGGCGGCAAGCAGGTTTCATTTCGTACGTTAAGTGCCTGAATCGCAAGGTCGATGTCGACGGTGGTCAGAGTAACCTTCCGTTGGTCGTCAGGACCCCGTTCTGACGTTATGTTCGACGATGATGAATTGTTACGTGGTCTCTTCAGTGGTGGTTGGCTGTCGAGGTTGCCTAAAGTAGCTGTGTTCTGGCCATGAAGACCCGTTGCTGACGTTGTGTTCCACGATGATGCATTGTGCCACGGTCTTTTCGCTTGAGGTTGCAAATTTCCTGCACCGTGAGGTGAATTTTTAGGAGTTGATTCGTTGAAGTTTTGTTTTTGCCTATGTCGGCGAAGTTCCAGCGTTGGGCAGGACGCCGCTGCATGACCATTTTGCTTGCAGTAGTTACAGGGACAATCGGGACAACAATGTCTGGTGACTCCTACGCGGCCGCATTCTGTGCAGCATTTCGAGTAGTTGTCTCTGTCAGGTAAGAAAGACATCTTAGAACAACGCTGCTTTCACAGCGATCGAGTCTGATTGATTTTCGGGTTCATGGCATAAGGACAAACAGGAGACTTTCTAAAGGTCAGCGAAAACAGCGGCCAATAAGCTAAAAAGAGGAAGAGAGGTATGGATTCGCGACACAGTGCCTCAAGAAAAGCCGTAAGCAGTGGTATTGAATCAAAAAGTGGCGCACTACTCGTCGCATGAGACTTGAGTGAATCTGTACGGTGAATATAACCTCTTGCGGCGGAAGTCGGTGGACAGAACCTAACTGCAAGTCTAGCCAGGTAATGTGGGAAGTATGCTTGGAGCATTCTGAGTCGAACGTGTCCGCTTGATGGCATAGGTTCTCCATGTGTGCAATCAACCAATCCCTTTAGGCCCTCATTTAAACTTGACAGTCTAGAGGAGGGACGACCTTTGGGTCACTGCTCCAATGTGTCTATGGTCTTTGACTTCAGAGGGTTCCCAGAACTAGTCTCCATCCCCCTTTCATACGTCTCAATGGCTTTCTGTCTTCTGTGTCCTCTGCTCTCTGCTCATATCTCTACAAAGAATACCGCGTGTGTTTCCGGGACAGCCTTGTCATGATCGTTTCGTTTTCGCCATCTTGAAGTTCGCAACACTCTTGGACTGTCCGCGTTCGGAGGGTTGCAGGTTGAGTCATTCGATAACCTTACTATCGATATCATTGCAAGATCAGCATTGTACAGCCTACTAACCAGTTGGTTATGTGAGAGTTCGGACAGTTTCAGTGTACTTGTTGAACAACAGTGTGTTGTCCGGGGGGCGTAGGGCGCCGGGGTGTTCAACAACACGGAAAGCTCATCCACGCCACGTGAGTTGCAGCGTTGTGTGAAGGTTGTGTCCGGGATTCTTAGATGTTTGGGCGTTTCGTCGCAGACGCCAGCAATGGGTGTATGTAATATAGAAGCTTTTGCTGAACGACAATGCCAGTCTAAAGGTCCACAGGATGTCGGTGTCGGCTAAACAAATAGTCCGATGGCATGGACGTCACTGTTTACATGGCCCGCGCCTGTCTAAAGATGAATCTCAGTCTCACAAACACCATTTATTTCTGCACTGCGCGGCCTGAAGGCAGAAGCACTTCATCCCAACCGCCCTTTCCCGCGCCGCGCAAGACATTGCCGCGCCGACGTTGTTAGTCCGCGGGCGTGATAAAAATCTCATTGACAAAATGGCTTTCTTGAATGATTCTGTTGAACAATCTCCGCCTCCCACTATTCTCCCACTGTCGCGATCGGCCTCTGATTCACAAGTCGATCTCTCTATCCGCGTCCAGAAGACCTTCGATTCTGTCCCTACGATCACACCGCCGCGAGAGAAGATCACGCCTCTCCAGCAGGCTGTAGTTCTGGATCAAGCAGACGATGCTCGAAGATATTTACAAAACCGTCTGGCCGGCCAGTATCTTCGCTTCCCAGAAAGACCTCGCAAGTACACACTACCTGTGTCGTCCTTGTACCAGCTGCTCGAGGATCCTAACTTTGAGTCTGATAGGAAACAGTAAACCCTCCTTGTGCGCTCTTTATCTACCCAGATGCTGACATCACCCGCAGACTTGGATTCAAATATTCGTATGACGCCCGCACGTCAATCCTCAATCTCTTCCCAATGCCTGGCTCAAGACACGCTCGTACCATTAATTGGCTCAGTGATGTCGCTAACCAGAAGATGGATTCGTCGCTACAAGAAAGACTCGCAATAATACGTGGCGAGAACTGGGAGGAATTCCAAGGAGAATGGGAAGAGTCACGAAAGGAGCCAGACTTAGGTATTGCATGGATCGAGGACGATAGCGGGTGTGAGTTACACACTGTCATCGAAGTTGGTGTTTCTCAATCTCGCCAAAGTCTACTCAATCTCCGAGACCTATACTTGAATGGAACATCTAAAGTCTTCAGGTTCGTCTTCGTCAAGATTATTACGGACCCCGAGTACACAAGCCCAGCGGAACTCGAACTCGACATCAATGAACTGAGGATCATTCAGAAGGCGGATTTCCAATTAGATTCAGACCAAGGGCCCCTCTGGTATAAGGGTATCCAATGGGTCGGGAAGAGTACGCTTTTCTGGGAAGTCTGGGAACGAAGTCTGGATAATGGAGAGCCGACACAGATTTTTTCCGCAACTATCGATCCTAATGATAGCGAAACTCGACTTCCATTCTTCGAAATACCTACCACGATTGCCCCTAACGCCGAGGCTATTACGGTTAACTCGGCGGATATTCACAAACTTTGGAATCACCGGTGGAAACACGCGATTATAGACGAGGCCGTGTTACGGATAAGGAAATATGTCAGGGATGTGGATCGACGTCGAAACCATGCAGCGGATTTGACGGAGCAGAAGAACGAAGCAGCCGAGAAGAGACAAGAAGCTAACGACTAACGAGGAACGCACAGAGCGCTGGAGACGTCGATCGGAACGTTGATTCTTCGACAAGAACACGGAGAAACCTAGGGAAGGGGTCCTCCCAATGCACAAGAAGAAGCTGAAACTCCCCGCTTCTATCTCATGCCTCGCACGCGTATCACAATCCTGGAAGCAGCTTTAAAGGCGACAGTCCTGATCATCATGCCTACCTGTATCACATACAATGGCACAAGCCTGGAACGGGACCCCCAGGTCTGGATGTGGGGACTCCTTGCTTTGTTGCTTGGCTGAATCACACCATGACCAGTCCACCTGCAGGACGTTTAAGGAAGGCTGAAGCAGCGAGGCTCAAGCCCATGCTCAGGCCCAAGATAGAAAAGAGAAGCATTCATGTCGGGATTCCGACGTCGAATTCCCTGTAGGCACAAGCTAAATCATCGGCAAGCCAGAATGGGCCCGTAAGCGACACGCTTTTCCAGCTTCTGAACCAGTAGTACGCTTTACCAGCTATTGGAGCTTTGCGACACGATTGCGTTTCCCATGACCTCGACTAAAGCTAAGATCAAATCTCGTCACTGGCCCTTGATGAGTAGTGAATCCTACCAGATTGCCGGCTCAGATATTGTTTGATCTTATTGTCAGCAACTATAGGCGGGTGCCGGGAACAGGGCCCCTGGCCCAGATATGGGCGCGATTTGATCCATTGCTCAGGCCGAATAACACCATGCTCAGTCACGTGCAGAACATACTGGGGCATCAATACGGGGGTATCTCTATCAAGTTCCAACCATATCCGACCATGTTCTGTGAACCAATCTCAATGTTCTTGATCCCCCAGCGTTAATCTTCGGCCTTTGTCAATCCATCTCTTCTTACCCATTCCCTCTTCCCCAGTTGCGTCGCCTTTTCTTGAATCCCCGGCCATATCCGACCATCAATCCATCTCGTCCTTGAGGTCGTCATCGTCCTCCTGATCCCGATCCCGATCCCGGTCCTTGTCCTGGTCCTCTTCCTCTTTCTCTCAAATCCCATTTCTGCAACCGAGCGAAGTGCAGGCGTCTCAGTTCGTTCCGTCGACTTTGGTCAATGTCTTGATTGCCACCAATCGCATCCGGTCTGCCAACGATTTCAGAAACGTGTCGGCACCCCAGCGCAACACATTCTCCACCGCAATGAAGAAGTCTTCGATGGTCTCTTTCAGCATTGCGTTGCAGATCTTGACCAGCTTCATGTTGAAGATACGCCGACCTTCCTCGACGCAGGTGTAGTGAGCCCACAGCTCGTGGTAGGGTCCTTCGGTGCAAATGGAAAAGAAGAGAGGATATTGATATTCACCATCGTCAAACTCCGAGGCTGCGCTCTTCGCCATCTCCGTAAGATGAAGCTGAAAATTTAGGGCACTCGCTCCCGAAACGGCGGCCTGATTTTGTGCTTCAGAGATTTGCTTTCCGGTTAGGTAAGCCTTTGCCTCAAGAGTCGCAAATGGAAAAAAGACGCGACCAGTTTCCATAACCGTTAGGAGGAGCTTTTCTTCGTTCTGCTCCAGGGAGTCGTATTCTGTCTGAAGTCTTCGAAGAAATTCCTGGGCCTGAGTTTGGGAGAAAACTGGTGAGGAGAGAGAGTCCAAGAACGCTTTTCGGCCAATACCAATTGTGATATCCGGACAAGGTGTTTTGATTGCAGGAGCCCCTTGGTCATCTCGGAAAATCGGGTTGCCCTTTGATATACCTGGCTTGAACTCATATCGCCAATCGGCTTCAGGTTGAAGGGAGATATTCGGACTCAACATATCTCGAAGCGCATCACGACAAAGACCAACAAAACTGACTTCCATACTTTGATTGTCACTGATCTCCCGACAACAATTGTAGAACCGTTCAGCGGTGTTGTGAATCACAGCTCGGCGCTCCTCGGACAGAACTTTGGCTTTCACAATATTATCGATCTCAGCTTGGAAGTGGTCTGGAATATCATCATCAAAGAAGATATTAACAACATTGAGACGGTGGATGCGATAGCCGCCATTAGTGCTAGGCGCTTGCTTGCTTTGAGTTTGGGTTCGCTTTGTGGTTGTCATGGTCTCTTCGCCGATCCTTATTCTCTTGGCCATCTCTTCCTCGTTGAGTATTCGGAGGTTCTCCTTCGTCAGGCTATGGATAGAGGGCGGGAGTTTTGGAGATTCCAGTTCCGATTCCACAGAGTGCGTTGGTTCAGAGTGCGGTTGTTTAGTGCGGTTTCGGCGGGTAGTTTGGGCGTAGGAAAGTGGAGGCTTGTTTTGCAATCGTCCACTCCTCCGCCAGCCAGAGCCGGTTGCAGCTTGCAGCCGATTCTTGCTGGCGGTAGTAGGACGACTCGCTCGCAGAGGGGGAGACATAGAAAGAGAGGAGAGAGGAAGTTAACTGTGGGTGGGAAAGCAGGAGCAGACAGATGGGTTGGTGTCTTTGTTTTGTTTGCGATTTTATAAGGGACTGGCGGTAGTGGGCTCTTACATTCCATATTCCATTGTCACGGTCAGTCACGTGTAGGGCTTGCTCAGGACGGCTCAGGTTGAAGCAGCAACGGCTCAGGTTGAAGCAGCAATGGCTCAGGTGCAAAGACGGAAATGCAAAGTCCTCATGTCGAGATTCCGATGTCGAAATCCCTGTTTCTGGGGGGAAAAAAATACCCTTCTCAGCCTGAATCGGGTTTTTAACCTCGACAATGCCCTTTATATGACTGGTTGGGGGGCCAGTCAGTCAAGTCTTTGGCCCCATGAATCCATCTAGAATTGATGCCCCAAAAAGCATTTCAATCAATTAATTGCCCCCATCATTGTCCGGGTGTTTTATCACGTCCACCCACCCGCCCGTCACCCAAAATCGGGGACGTTGGGCTCACCCCTCGTTGTCTCCACGACGACGACGACTGAGGTAGGATCTTACAGCCGCATCGCGACGAGAGAACCCGAGCGCTCCCCAGGGTTGATAATAGTTAGGGATGTCCTTCCTGATCCGGCAAGCGGACATTTTTCCTTCCCTTCCTTCGCGCGCAGCCAGAGCGAGCGAGCGAGCGAGCGACAACACGATTTGATGCCCCTTTTTGGGAAATTTGGCATATCCGGTAACGAACGTACTCGATACAGAAAAAGGACCCGGTTGAAAAGCCATGTCATTCTCCGGCTAGACCGGGCTGGCTGGGCTTTTCGAAAGAGAGTTTCGTATACTGCATCACTCGGCCATGGGGGCAGAACTGATTTGGGCCATTTTTGTTTTTGGCAGAGCGTTAAGCCTAGACTGGGACTCTCTCTCACTATTTGAGAAACTGGAATCGGTGTATTCGGGGGTTTGCATCCCTTTTATAGGAAGCCAAACCGGTGTAGAATGTTGCATGGTTCATGGGGGATGGGGACTTAATACTCGCCCGTTATGATGGAAAACTCGGAATGATGATGGGTTGTGCACCGATAGCTGATGAATTATATAAAAACTCCCAAAAGAAATCCCCCCCTGGCGCGGCGTTGAACTCGGTTCATTTGGCCGGAGCACTCCTCAATTGCACATCCCTCCTCGTTACAATATCACAGACTCTGTCCATCAAAAGACTTCCACACACCTACCAAGAGAACTCCACCCCATCAAAAGACTCAATCCACCCATCACAACACTCCATCCACCTGCCATAACACTCCATCAAGGTCTGTCAGATGGATCGCCGGCCTCCCCTGCACGTCTCTTACTTTTGTCAAGCCAATACCGGTATCTTGAGAGGGCCTGAGATCGAAGGCAATTCTTTAGATTTGATCGAAAGTCGTCCCAATCGAAGGATGTCATTTGGGGATCAATAGAGAGAAAGTCGGCCAGTTGAAATTGAGGAGATAAGTCTGTTGTTGTTGAAGGAATGATAGACATTCGACGTCCTTTTCGCCGTGGTTGCCCAGTTCTAGGGTTGAGGGTCCAAATCTCTAAAAAGACTTCGGAGATCTGTCCTACCCACTGAAGTCCTTTGAACTCCACGGGACCATATTCTCCCTGAACAGAGAAATCTCTTGTCGCGATCTCAGCCCCATGCATAGGTAAATCGAATTCGTCGCAAAGATCCAAGTCAAAATCCAGTGGGCATCGATATTTTGGACTCTCTGTAATATGAATGAGAACAGCCTCAGAACATGTCGATTGACCGATGAGCCAGAGTTTAATGTCTTCCAGAAGGTCGTTATATTTTTCGGAGACGCCAACCTCAAGAGTCCACTTAAGTTCATTCTTGTCATCAGTCTCCATATAAATTCCGATATCTGGAATTTTAAATGAACCTTTATACTCTTTGGTAAAGTCCTCCTCATCCAAGTTTGTATGAATCTGAATTCTTTGGCGAATAGGTTTAGAAAGGGCTTGATTCAATAAATAAATCAGGTGGTCTCGAATAAAGGCGACTGTTATCTCGTGGATCCACGAAGGCATTTTGCAGATTTTGAGAGTTGATGTAGCAGAGTTGTAGGAAATTCTTAGCCTCCTAAAATAGTACTTAGTAAAATATTCTTTTTGACAACACTGGAAGGGAGAGAGAACCAGGAGGAGAGAGAATTGGGGGGAGAGAGAAGAATAAGAAAATGAACATACCTTGCAAAGCCCTTGCCATCAAAATTGAACTCGTTATTTAGACCCCACCACTCACGCCTGGATATTCTGTAGATCAAGACCCCCTCAGTTTGATATGAGCTGGCCCTCAATGGCGAGTTGCGGATTTGCTGTAGATACGTGCGCACTCGTTCGTATTCAGGAGACCGTTGTGTAGCTGCTGCGCTCTGCGCGGGTTGGGAAATGGAAGAAGGATCTGAGAGTTGTTAATGACTGGCTGGAATAGAAGGGCACGAAGGTATTCTCTGACCATCTTGCTGAGATATAGGCGCGTCCGAACTATTCACCATGCCATCTTCTGAATCCATGTTTTGAGACATGGTGTGAACTCAAGTCTCGCCTTTCGAATAAAGAGGGTGGCTCAAGTCTCGCCTTTCGAATAAAGAGGGTGGCTCAAGTCTCTCGCCTTTCAAATAAAGAGGGTGGCTCAAGTCTCGCCTTCCGACAAGAGACAAGAGACAAAGTCTCACCCCGAAAAAAAGAAAGAGAGAGAGAGAGAGAGAGACAAGACACAAAAGAGAAGGCTCAGAGATGGGGTAAGGCAGGAGTAAATAGACAAAGGGCGCGCTCCATTGAGCTACTTATAGCTCTGAAACCACGAAATCGAAGGGGTCCGAGCGCTGGGCGTGAGGCGGAATGTGACGTTTCCGGGTAACGTTCCTGGAACGTTCCCTGGTAACATCCCAGTATACTGGATTGGGGCGTTATTTGGTGGCGGCTTAGTGGTTGGTGCGCCCTTACACAAAGATTGAACTGCTGGAATTGCCGTCAGCGCAATTGTGCGATTTGCTAGCACTTGACCTTGTGATTACAGGGTGCCAAGGGGTGTAATGACAATGGCACGTGATTGTTCCAATACCCCTAGCATGGTATGGGCCTGTACGGGCCCTCGGAAACTATATAGTCAGGCACTCGTCCAGAGGCCTTCGTAAATCCACCATGTCCTCCATGAGTCACAACCTCGCATGCAACAAGGCTGCGATCACCTGACTGTGCGGCAGCTCGGATTCGGAACGTATACGGGGAACTGCGCCAGCCAATAACAGTGCAGTATTTGCGGTGAAGGACTGTACTCGTGGCAAGGCTGTGCCACGAGGCTGAGGCAGTTTGTAGGCGAACCGTGACACTCTAACGATAATTTTGGCCTGACGCCGCTTTCCTGGGCTGCTAAAAATGGACACCAGAGCTCTGTGAAAATCATTCGTGGAAAGTACAGTGAGAATCGTTTCGTCATCCACTGCTCCAAGGGCGAGTCTCGCGGCCGTCCTCAAAAACGCCATCGCGGCGGGCAAGGAACTTCGAAAGGTCAACAGCGCAATCAGTGGCCGGTGGTATTTCCAGCATTTGCTCCATTGAAAATATAGGGGACTTTCACAGCGCCACATGAACAACTCCGCTTAGAGCCAGGCCCTTCGCAGAATTCCAGGCTCCCCAATATTGTGAAGATTTCACAAAGGTGCGAGAGTGCAATGTGTCGGACGCACTTGGTAGCTTGAACGCGGGCGTGCCCTCAGAGAGTAAGACACGTAGGCATGCAGTGGCGGTACAACCCTCGTCGAATCGTTTGAACCAATGATCCTAAGCGATCTTTTACAGCTCAATGCAGTGTACAGGGAGACTGTCCGCCGAATGTATTGGGATTGCCGCCGCTTTTGAAGGCGTTTTTCCCTCGATGCCAACTCCCTAGTCTCCTCCCACATCAGCCCCTATCATCCCTGTCTTCCCAGATTCACTTGCCTTCCCATGCACCATGCAACTAATAAACGATCCAGACATAAAACATGCTACGATAAGCGATTCCGATGTCACGATCCTACTTGCAACTTCACTGTGCAGGGCTTTTCTTCGCGGGCCGCTCTTCGAAAGCACAACGAAACATACCACACTTGCTTAGATGATATTATCCTGCCACCATTTCTTAACAATAAGGCCTCTACCAGGACGTTCAACTCTGCAGATCAGACGAAAAGGACTCAGTTGGGAGGACCATCTGGTTCTCCATCAGCAGGAAAGGCGACGTCCGAGCGATCTCAAGCTGGAACGGATTTCCCCAGAGCGGTGCCTCAGCAGGTCGCCAAACAGATCAGAATCAGTCATCCTTCTGTCCAGTAACACATATTTCAACAGCTTGGTTGTCACGAATATCTTGGCACTGAGTATATCTCTCACCCAACTTGAGTGAGAGTCGCACGGGAAGGGCAGTTCCGACTGCTCTGTAACAGGGGATGAAACCAAGTATACACGTGACATGATCCAAGAGCCAGTACAAGAACCCCTACCCACCCAACTTGGGTAGGGAGAGTCTCTCTTCCTGGCTAAGCGTTGAGTCGTTGTCTATAGAGATATACAGCTAGTTGAATACAGCATCAGTTACCAATTGCCAGTGCTCCCAGATCACGTGGTATCTCTGACATTGGTAACCAGGGTACCTTTACTGGCTGGCAGGCAAACGTCTCCATCAGGGAACGGGCAAGCCAGATCAAACTACTCGTCGACTGACTTCGTCTAGTCAGACCTCCCGTCGAACTTCCCCGGGCCATCAAAGTCGCCCTTCAGTTCGAGCGCAAGTGTTTCAGCCAGACAACTAATCGGGGAGACTATCTTGGAGAGTGCTCTGACAAACTCGGCCGCATCCGAGCCCAGCGTGCCCAGCAGGTGAATCTTTCAGGCGGTGCTGAAGTCATGCAGGAAATGCAAAGTATGCAGGGTATGCAGGGTACACAAATGCCTAACCAGTACTTCACCGAATGGGCAGTTTGAACTTAGCGTGAATCTGAACAATATGATATTGCCTTCGCACATGCAACAGCAGTTGCAAGGCTCTCCCATGGTCAACCGGCAGCGAAACCAGCAGAAGCCCACGAGGAGCCAGCAGCCCAACACCGCGAATCCCGCCGCCTCAATGCAGAGCATCAGCCGGCAGAAACTGAACCAGTTGCCTGAACTAACCCCGGAGGACAACAAAGCGATCAACCTGCGCGCTGCCGAACGGGCAAAAAGCAATCCCAAGGAAGCGTTGCGTAAATATCGTTTAGAAGATGAACCCCACTCTTCGGCAGAATCTGAACCAGAAGGGCGTCGGTCCTATAATATACTATTTCCGCACGCCACCATGAAGGAATTCTGCCGCCGCAAGTAGATGGAGGCTGGGGTGGGTAGTTCGGGTAGCCAGGGACCGGTAAATCAGCTCATGAAGGACATAGGTCAACTCCAGGGCCAGCAGGCATAGGCAGGAAGTCACCACCCTAGTTGTAGAACGCCAAACCCGCCATGTTTTGTTATGCTCGGGGTTATCCCGTAGTGCCCAGTTAGAAGGATAGCTTTAAGTCACGACCTGAGAGCAAGAGCGATCTTGCCGTGAAGAGGAACCGAGCGATCGTCTATCAACACTTCAAGCGATATTTCCAGTTTCAACGTCTTCCCTCGGCAGTCATCCGCCTCAGAATCAGGCTTGTCATATGAACAACCTTCTGCGTTATGGACTCACACAAAGCAGGGCCGAGTTCCGAAGCACTGTGTTCGTACGGTCAACCTGGGGTTTACGTCGTGTGAGACATCAAAGATATGTCAGACCGCGCAAGAATGTTCGGACTGGTGTATAACTTTTCGCATCTTGTGCTCCGTACTTTGATCTTCGATGTAATTGGCTGAAAGTGCCAAGTTATCTACAGTAAACCACATATCGATCGCTAGGCTGTCGCATCTAGTGTCTTCCATAGCCCGACACTGGATGCCCGGCTCGCCGGCTCCGGGAAAAGGGCATACCCACTCTGGCACGGAAATGGATACAAAGCTTCATGCAGGAACGGACAGCCAGCATTCAGTTCGATGTCCAAGGACAACAATGGCTAGGCGCCGCTTGTCGTGGGCTGCACGGTACGGGCACGAGGCGATGGTCGAACGGCTACTCGAGAAGGGGGCCGACTTGGAGTCCAACAGATCCGCGGAATCCCGACGCCCCCAGCCGAATCTCTGATCTCAAGCCCATCCTGGGACCTTCACAAGGTCTGGAAAGCCATCACCTCTCCGAGTCAGGAGCTACTGGTGATGACGAGCCAAGGCTCTTCGATGCCCAGGAAGTGACACCCGACACTTCCATGACCCAAACATCAGAACAGTTGAAGTTCAAGAAACACAAAAAGACATTGTATTCATACGACTGGATTGTCTCCATGTGCTGACAGGTATCGTACAACTACCGTAGCTTTCCTCTCCGGCATTAAAATGGGCTTGTATTTAGAGCCTGCGTTACAGGAGATGATATAATTTGCCAGGGTGAAGCTGTGATAGTCCCGCCTCGTTGTGGCACGAATTTTCATAACATCGATGATTGATGCCGCATATCTCCCGTCCCTGCCATATTGCAGTCCGTAGAGAAGTTTCGACGCAAACCTCATTGCCCAGTGATTGTCGAAGTCACCGCCTCTTGATACCATTGCCGCTGCCACTTCCCACGGACGCAGGTGAGTGCGAACGTTTCCTTCGCTTCCCTTGCCTGCCAGGCTGAGATGGATGCAAAACCCGATCCAGACCACTGCTTGGTGTGACCTTAAGAATCACCATCTTAGCCCTTGGTTGTGTCGTGTATGGTGCAGGACGAGGCAGAGGGCAGCTAGGGGACGTTAGGCGGGAAGCATCGTTGAGGAGAGGGCGAAGGCAGGACGACGAGAATTTTGGGTGTTGTCCAATTCGATCAATTTGAGTATTCTGCCCCTTCGCTCTCCAGGAGCAGTTGCAGAGAAGAATATATTGCTATTTAGCTAGCAAAATAGGCGTGCCAGAGGTATGCCAAACTCCGACAAGCTTGGAAATCAACTAAGACAGCAATCTTGCAAAAAGAGCGATATACAGCGCGGATAGGTTGAACCTTTGATTATACTGAAATTTGGGTAGCAAAGAGGCTCCAGTTACACTGCAATGCCTCGATGGCATTCGAGTAGAGCGCTAACCCGATTAGGATGCATCTTGCATGCTTCCTGGCGTTCAACAGGAGCAACTTGCGTGAAAGGGGTGCCAGTTCCCGGCTTAGCTGACGGCAAATCGGCAACTGTAGGCGGGTGCCTGTTAGAAGGGACCCCTGGCCCCAGATGTGGGACTTTTTCTGTGCTGGTCAGCTCGAATAACAGCATGCTCAGTCACGTGCGTGACTTTCTCAGGTCACCTCAGGTGGAAGCGACGAGGCTCAGGTCATACTCAGGCCCAAAGACGGAAATGGAAAGTGCCCATGTCGAGATTCCGATGTCGAAATCCCTGTATCATCAGGGAGAAAGTAATAGCGCCTTGGCGCTCGAATTAGTTAGCCCCGGTCTTGCAATTAGTCACCCAGCTCAGGCTCGGCACAGCCATCTCACAGGTTGCACCGCCACGGCTCAGGAGTCCCCGAGTTTACTCTCACACAGGGATCAAGAGACATCTAAACGACGAGCACTAGGACGAGCATTGAAACAATGTCGGATAGATTCACCTCCTGTCGCTTGCCTCCTAACAAGAGAAGCATCTGCCTAGCTATCTCTCTGCCTCGTCGTTTTGTCGGCGTGGGCGAGAAAGGCATTTAGGAAGACGTCGAATCCGGCTTGGAAGATGCGTATGTCCCAGAGGTCCATATGGTCCAGTCAGTGTTCCCATACAAGGATATGTTCTCATACAAGGATGTGGATGGATAATGAGACCTTTTTAAGACTAATCCTCGTCGATGAGCACAGCCAGCCCGTCTTGCTGTTTATTCGCACAGGCGGTAGGGGGATCGATGACAGAAGGACGCATGACATGTACCAGCAAAACTGCTACACCGGTCTATTCCCTACTTCGAAATCGGAAGCGTAGGCACGAGTGGCTTCCCATAACTCGGAAAGCGGTCATTCCACTCGTAGATGCTTCTGTGGGTGTCGAAGTAGTCCCTGCCGATGCTTTTCAGATGCTTTTGCACAAGTCTCTACGGTATAGAACTAAATGTATGCACATTCAAGACCACAATTTGGGACTGCAGTGACTGAGTGGATAAGGCAGGAGCACTATCTAGCCTGTCGACCAACGTCTTGTCCAGTAGCATTGACTAATCTGAGATTTGGCAGAGTCGATAGGCAGAACAAAATCAGCATCGACCTGTAGATACACACACACACACACACACACACACACACACACACACAAATCAATCAATTAAATCAATGCAAGATTTCTCTCAGATCACCGAAATCTAATACATGCCCTGTGTCAACCTACGGAGAGCCCCCCATCAGACCTTCTTGTCCCTTGATGGATTAAGCCGTCTCTTCTTTACCTTTCTACCCTCCTCCTCCTCCTCCTCCTCCTCCTCCTCCTCGTAGTCCTGATTTTTTGGGTCATCACCTTCTTTCTTTTGACGACCATTATACCAATCTCGATATCGATCAAGAACTAAAGTAGTCATGGAATACTGTAACTTCTCTTGAAAGAGTGTCCAATCAAGTAGTAGTGGTTGAGTAGGTAGAGAGTTCGAGAGAAGATAGTCAAGTCGAATAGGAGGGAAAGGCTCCGCTGATGGTGGATAAATAGTATATCGTTCCCCAACTTGCTCAATCTCGTTCGTTTTGATATTGAGTTTCCATGTCTCCCAGATGATCTCCGAGATTTCTCCCACCCATTGACGACCCTGATAGAAAATTGGGCCATATTCTTCACCGTAACATTCCTCTGCCTTGAATATTTGAGGGTCTTTCCAATCTTGTTCCTTAATTTCCTCTTTCGATATTGGACATCGATACTGTGGAGTCTCGATAATCTTCACTAAAGCACATTCAATTATCTCAGAGGCTTTCCCCTTCAATAATAATTCCATATCACTCTTTAACTTCTCGTACTTCTCAGAAAAGCCAACTTCGAGAGCCCATTTAACCTTCCAATTTCCTTTTGAATCCCGTTCATGAATTCCTATATCAGGTACTTTTGTTGAGCTCTTATATTGTCCTTTGTCGCAATGAATTTGACGGGTAGTTGAGATTTTAATAGAAGCCGTAGGAGAGATCGCTCGAATCAAACTTTCATTGACGAATTCGACCATAGCTTCATGTACCCAAGATGGAGAGCCCTTGACAGTAAGAATGGACTTCGATGTATCGTACGAGTATTCAAAAAAGTCTCTGTCCTCGTGATGACTATATTCATTGTAGATCTTGATCCAATCTTGAAAGGAAATCTTGAATTCTCGCACTTCATCGACGGCTAGAATAGGTCTATGCCTATTAGCCTTGAAATTCTGAACGAATGTCTTGACTTGGCTGACTGCATCTGAGGGTAGTGGTGGTGACATTCTTGTCGGAGTGGCTTCTTTCAGTAAGGACCTAATCTTCGGTGGAGTCTTGGAAGAAGTAGGAAGATAGGAGGACGAAGATAGAGGTCGAGGGATAGACGTGGAGGAGAACGGGCTTATATATGTGGAAGTGGGGAGTGGAGAGCCGTAGCCAAAGGCACGTGGCGATGGATTGTAGAAGCCGCCATCGCCGCCGCATTCGTCGCCTCGAAATGGATCCATTGGATTGGAATGTCAAAGGAATGGATAGCTAAAGAGACAGAGAATGAAAGCAGATCGCACACAGCCATAATCGCATGCGGCGGCCATGGAGCAAACAAAGGACTTTGACTGCAAGCGTCCATCACGTGATTTAAGGATGCACGTGACTGCACTCACCAAGTAATGCCAAGCCAGACTCTTGCATCAACTGAGTGCCAAAGGGTAGTAAATCCTAGGTGACTGCCTCGATACTCGTAAAAGCCTCAGCAGGCAACAGCCCGGCCCGGAAAGGGGCCTCGTGAGTGCGTCAAGTATCACCGAGCGGGAGGGTCCTGAATGTGGCCCTTCCGAGTTGGGAACTCGGGGGCCAAGTTATGGGAACCTTCACAGACTCGGGTCTATGATCAGTCACATGGGGCAGCACCTCAGGTTGAAGCAGCGAGGCTCAGGGCGTGGTCAGGCCCAAAGTTGGAAATGGAAAGTGCCCTTGTCGAGATTCCGACGTCGAATTCCCTGTTTCTTGAGGCGGTATCCAGACGCCTCTTGTAATAATACACCTAATACCTCTTGTTCTGTGGGTGGAGGCTACCTCTAATTAGGCGCCGCTAGATGCCGATTTAAGGGTGCCGATTTAAGGGTGCCGATTTAAGGGTGCCGATTTAAGGGTGCCGATTTAAGGGTGCCGATTTAAGGGTGCCGATTTAAGGGTGCCTATTTAACTATACTATGCTTGCCTATTTAACCATACTAATTATACCATCTAGGCACGTCCAGTATTGTGCAATAGGTGTGTGCAGTCTAGTGTAATAGGCGCCGAGGGCCCGAGGGCCCTTAAATCGGCACCTAACGGCGCCTTATTAGCCTAGGGTGCCGTCCGCCCACTGGGCCTCGGGCATGCCTACCACAAGGTGCACAGCTGCTTGGAAGTATTTAGAGGCTGCCAGGACTATCAGCACCATATATATTTGTATGAAAGAAATAAGAAATTTGGCCTACAAATACCGAAATTGAAAAATTCGAGTTATGAGCAGACATTCCATATGGCCCACACTATAGGGCTTCTCTACTGTTCTTTGAAAACCCTCGGCGATGAAGAATGCGTTTGACACAAACGCCCTACGCCTCAGCTTGCTCTCCCTGCTTGCTCTGGAAGCTCTGCATATCTTGCTCTCTTGTTTTGCTGATTGCTGTAGCTTTGACTGTCTGCATGGCGGCCAGGAAATGCCGACGTTTGAGGATCCTCGAGGCAGTGTCTTCGAGTTGCTCATCGACGCACTCGGTCGCAGCTGTCACGCACAGGTTCTTCAGGTCGGATCCTGTATACGGTGGTATCAGCTTTTCGAGCGTCGGCAAGGTAATGTCCGGCCCAAGAGTCTCGTTCTTGAGAAGCAGGCCTAGAATCCCCAGCCGTTCTTTAGCGCCCGGGAGAGGGAAGTTGATGCGTACGGGAGCCCGTCGAAGCACGGCCGGGTCGAGATCGTTCGGCCTGTTAGTTGCGAGAAGGATGAATGGCGAATCGGTCCCGCTTGTGATTCCGTCCCATTCCATGAGAAACTGGTTGACCATGGCACGCAAGTGGCGTCGCTCGCCGGCCTTGCGCTCACCCAGCATGGCATCCGCCTCGTCGAGGAACACGATGCTCGGGTACATTTTGCGCGCCATGGAGAAGACGGCCTTGATCATCTTCTCGTCTTCGCCGTGACACTTTTGCCACAACTCCGACGTTGAGATGGAAAGCATGTTGAATCCAGACTCCTTGGCCACTCCCCTGGCCAGAAGAGTCTTCCCGGTGCCAGGGGGTCCGTAGAGAATGGCTCCGGTGACCTTGTTGTCCTTCAGGACCCCGTGGCTGAAAGCCTTGGGTTTTTTGAGGCCCAGCTTGGTGACACGCTCGACCTTGCCAATAACTTCAGGGTCGAGGAAGATGTTTCCATATTTTGGGGGGATATTGTCTAGACCAATTCCGTGGCTGAATTAATACCAAGGACGATAGGTGACAACCCTTGTGGAGTGAAGTGAAATGCAGCTAGGTACTCACCTGTGTCGACGATGCACTCAAGCAGCATCTCCTCGAATTTACCCCGTGCTAGTTGTTTCCACTTTCTCATTTTCTGCTTGTGGGTGCGTACACGAGGCTTGCCGGTGCTGCAAGGTTCGGCATCCCACGAACTGTCAGACGTATCATCGTCTTCTCCACAGCATTCTTGTTCACTGCCACTCGAATCTAAACCTCTGCGGAGACACTGGTTGTTCGTTCGCTTGCGTGACCGACGCTGAGATTTCTTCCGAGATCGACCGACGAGAGAACATGACGTCTCTTCGCAGCCACTATCTGAGAGTTGTAGAAACTTGTACTCATCTGTTTCGTCCTCTTCGTCGTGCGGAGGCTCTCTTAGCTGCCCCGGAGTGGTCTCCTGGGCCTCATCGGTGTCTTCCCTGGCGATGAAAGGGTTGGTGACGAGATTCTGCTGGGTGCTATTTTCGAGATGCGTTTCCGGTGTCGCTGAGGGACGTTCGGAGCTTGTTGTGGTCGAAGGCTCGACCCGTTCCTGTTGTGACCCTGCCTGCTTAATTACACGCCGATAATGAGAAACGCTACAGGCGTCACCGACGCTGTCCGTGAGCTGTGTCATGTTAGGTGAGTGCCAAATGTACTGCCGGCTGAGGGGTGTAAGTGTTTGGAATGAGTAAAAGCGGATTGAGAGGCCATTTCTATATCATATGCTGGTCCGAAAGCTGCCCATCTCATTCTCTACGAGGAAATTGACAAATGATACTCATTTCTTGTACTGCAGGTGTCCTAGCTTGTCGTTTTTCATTGGATCTGTTGCCCTGTTCATGGCTGCCGCGTCCAGCCTCACTTTGGTTGGGCACCGCCGCAGCCAAGTCCCATCCCGGGAGTTTTGCTGCACCTGCACCTGCACCGCCTCCCAGCTGGCAACCGTCATCAGATTTCTGTGTCTGCCTTGCTCAGTCACCTGCCTCAGTCAGGCATCAACAATGATTGTGAAAACCAAACATTGGCTTTCAGTTTCCTTAACTACTTTGTGAGATGCAGGGCCCTGGTCGTCGCCCCCCGAGCGATTACGTGGCTCGACATTTGGGAACTCGTGATTCGGTTGTTCGAGATGTCCTTGTTTTGCTGGCAACGGACAACAAGCGCAGCATGTTGCCTGAGTCGCCTTTTACAGCCTCGGGCACTTTGGTTATCCTACGATCCGAGTTGAGCTGATACTAGTGTCTTATAAATGTGAAAGCCTTACAATGACGTCCTCTGCTAGACCCCTTTGCAAAACGTTGCCGACTGGTAAACCCTAGTCGTCGATTGAAGGATTTTCTCCAGCAATACTTCTTGACTTTCGACAGAGGCAATCCGGTTCTAAGACAGTTCCATTGCCTTACATAGACCACGATAATAATGTCACTCGAAACCGAAAAACTTGAAGTCCAATGCGGATCCTCGACCTGCGAGGGATCGACGAAGAGCCGCATATCGCAAGCTGAAACACAGAACGAGCACCAAGACCCTGTTCCTTTCACTCGAACTCAAGTCACCTCGATGCTTGCGCGCCGCTCGACGTTCTCCAACGCAATCAGCAATCAGAAGAACAGAGGCTTCTGCTGCGGGCGCCGCGTCAGGAGACCGCGCGCGAGCAAACATTCGGCTGTGGTCCGACAGCAGGATGAAGGGGCGCCGGTGGAACGAGACGCAAAGTCGATAGAATGCGATTCGAAATCCATTCTCAAGCTGATTTTGTCGGGAGAGCTATGTCTCGGCCTTCGGTCTCCCGAGGGTTTGAAGACCATGAAAATGCCCCGATTTGACGACCTCCGTGCATATTTGCCTGCCGACCTCAAAGCGACCAAACTCTGGGAGGACGAGGCCGCCAGATTGGTCAAAGCTGTGAAAAGTCCTAATGAAGCCCTGGTCTTCTCCAGTAAAGACTTGTTCGACGGGGCAAATGAGAAAGGATATCAATGTCTTGCGAAACTGGTAGAAACGATCCTTTCTGCGCTTTCCCTCTGCTTGTTGGATAACGAATGTATCTATGTCGAATCCTGCAAGCCGCTCGCAAATCGGGATCGACTCGAGAAGCTCATCCAGCAAGCCCAAGTCAGCCAGACTAACAGTGAAAGGGAAGAATGTAGAGATGGAGAAGGAGGTGACCAGGTGGGCAAGAAGGAAGTTACCTTGGATACCATCTTCACCTTAATCGACTACATCTCTGCTGTCCTGGCCAAGCTGTTCTCCCAGATGGCGGCGGGAAAGCACTGGTGCGACAACGTCCTAGCTGTGCTGACACAGCGAGTTACCAAGCTGAAAGTGTTGCTGCTAGACATGGACACTAATACGATGATTTCCTGTCAGGCGGGCGAGGCCGCACTAGACAGGACAGACATCTCTAGTCGGCTCTCGAATGGTATTCTTGAAGAGGAAGAATGCGAGGAAGTTCTACGGATCATCGACTCGCAAAGCAAACAGGGCCTCACGACTACCGCCACCGCGGAGGTCGCCAGGTATTGCGTTAACCAGAACCGATTCCGTTCCGGCATCGACACGACCATTCGCTATCTCCTACTCTCACTACGATTTCAGAACCAATCAGGAGTGAGCAGCACGTCGTTCGAAGTTTGTGGCATGGTCTATGCGACCGGGTTTGAGGACTTCAAGGCCCTCCTCTTCCAGGACCTCGATCTGGAATATTCGGCCTCCTCGGACCAGGACATTTTGAATACGGCTTATTCAGCTTTCAAGATTCTGAACCAGACTGTGGAAAAAGTCAACAAGGGCACTTTTGGCAAACCGAACGAAAGGCTACAAACTACAATCGAATGGAGGTATCGTGAGGCTGGGACTAACCTTCCGTCCACTAACGCTGGAGAGGCACCCTACGATCTGTCGCTCTGTCCGTCGCGAAAAGCAGTCATAGAATCAATGGACGACATTATCACGGTAATGATTCCTCTGATCCTCACCAGCCCAATTCCCGCAACCAACCTAACCCAGTACCGCAACGCGATAGCATTAGCCTGCGGTTCGGGAGACGTTGTCCAACCGTTCAAGGAAAGAGAATACTGTGCTTTCTTCCGCATGTTCACCAACCGATTCGAGGCCGACACCAACGCATGGGATGTCATGCGCCTGTCCAAAGCGGTAGAGGAAGGGAAATTCTCCCGCGTCTGTCTCATCTCCGGCGACAATTCCTCTAGAATAAGGACGAAAGAAGCCAAGAAAATGGCTGATAGGGCGCGGGAGATGGATAGTTGGGTGATGGACGAAAGCGGCATCACTGTGAACTGTCATTTTCAGGTATGCTACATCGTTTTCGTCGCCTTTCTCATCGCCGCCGGGGGTTTATGCTTTATAGCAGCGGGCGAACACATCACTGGAGTCGACCCGTCCAATCTTTCCACATATCTCTGGATCGTGGCCGGCTTCTACCTGCTGGTGTATAAGAGTCGGTTCGTGGAAACTTGGCCGTGGAGCGACTTTTTGCATTTTCGCGTACGCTGTCGGTCTGTGTCGGAGCTGCACGCCATTTCGGGCATTAACGAGCAATTCATCATGGCTAAGCTCCTGCATGACGAGCGGGGCGGCAGCCAGCTCAAGACTAGGGGCCCGTACAACAAGGTCTTTCTCCAGCGAGACTCGAGCAACGGTTTCTCAATCGACCGTCCTCTTCAGATGAGGACAATGCTCCTTAGTGGCTTGATCATGCTGAAGGTCGTCACCCCGCGCGGACACGCACTGGTTTGTCTAGACGCGCGTCGTGGAACGGAGCGTCAGGTGGTCGAACACCAGGGGAACCAGACCCAGGAGCACCTGGTCTGCACAGACATCAACCGTTTGCAAGATCAGCACAGGCGCAAGAACCACCAAGAAGGGATAAGGCTACAGTTAGCGATGTCGAAGGACTTGAAGTGGAAGAGAGTCCAAGGTGTTTATAAGGACATGCAGGCTGTGTACGTCTGAGACAGGATGGTTGCACAGATTTTGAGAATTTTCTAGCATTTCATAGACTTATTGATCTGACCCGTTTTCCCCCTCATAAAATTCTACTTCGAATTCCAGTACTTGTAAATAAGCATTTGCCAATGCTTTTAGGTACCTAGTGCGGCGACTTGATGAACGGTAGCAATCGAACTGGGTACTCCAGGGTGGATCACGCGTGGTTCCAGGGGCGTGGGATGCCTTAAGACTTCCTAGGTACCCCTGAATATGGCTACCTAGGTATAACTAAGGGCATCCTTCCCATTTCTTCCCATTTCCATACCTTAATCGCACCAGTTCCCCAACCCGTTTGCAGGTTCTGAATAACTCGGCTCAGAAATTCAATACCAATCCAGACAGCAGAGCGGCAAAACAGGATTTCAAAAGGCTTGATTACCTAGGTGCCTAGGTACTCTTTTGAAATATACTCACGTGACTTATGATGAGCCGCAAGCACAATCGATCCGACGAGACTCAAAAAATATTCTCATGACTCTTGAGCAAAACGGTGGCGTGTCAAGACATTCTTAGACACGATGCGACTGAATACTCGAAGAAGGGCTGACGTGAATAGGCGGAAACTCGCAATGTGAAGGTGCCATCATTTGTGGCAGTGATGCTCAACGTTTTTTCGATGCGCCAAATCTATCCGAATGATTTGTGCCCAACATGAAAAGCGCAGCAGGGAATTTTTCTGCATCTCTTGTACGAGTTCATCCTCAGAGCAGACAAAATGCAGTGCGAATATCCCCAGCCTCAAAACAAGGCAGAATACTGCCTTGCAAAAGGTCCCTGCAGCCACTAGCTCAGACTAAGGAATGCGGCTGAGCTGGCGGTTCAGCCTTAAGCTTCAATCGTGTTCTTCTATCGTTGGTGGGTGTCTCTCCTTTCTTGTTCCTTAAGGCTCTTGATGTATGCTGTTGGGAGTCGCCACATTCAGTAAAGCGTGTTTTTCCTTATGTCCCTTGTTTGAAAGGAAAAAGGGCTGGCCACCCAATTCATGTCTGATTAGGATATTGTGTCGATCATCACCACCTTTTCCGATGTCTTTTTTCTGACGCGGGGGACTATCTTGACCTGTATGTCCCTCTTTGAGTACCGACTTAGGATCTTGTTCCCTATCCTCGTTTGAATTCCTGAGGGAAATCACCACGTTACTATGACTTCGTACCCAACTTCCAACGCCGGAAGCGTCGACGACCACGATTCCCACTGTAGGAGTGACAAGGATGACTGCTGCTCTTCATCATCTTCGACCTCTGGTTCCTTTCCGACACGCGATTGTATCACTCCTGCCTCTGAAGCTGAGCCTTCTACCACCTTATATTCCGGTTTCTGGGCACGAAGCCTCCAAGAGCAGGAAGCAGGTGGTGAGTTGGCCGAGATAGACAAAGATTGCACGAAATCAAATCATTCAACATTCCTTGACGCCATCGAACTAATGCCAAAAGGCCCGACTCACCTCAAACTCCAGAACCGCTCTCGATCTGTGCCTGACAATCACTTTTATTGCTCTCCAAGTGATGCTGTTACTATGACAGAGGAAGTGAACAGCCTGAAGTCTTTCCGGAATTTCTGGCAGATCGCGCAGACCACATCGGAAACCTCACTGGAATTGACTGCCAAATCTGATCGAGGAGGAGCGAAGTCCTCTTCTGTTGATACTGGCTTTGTTTTCCCTTTTATCCACCTGGATTCTTCAGACTTCGACTTTCACGAATACCACTTTCCTTTTTTCCGCATAGACCCTTCAGTCTTCGACAGCCCCTGCGTCCGCCAGCGAACCGCGTTCCCATTTTCCCATTGGGCGCAGTCTCTCTTTGGACCCGAGTCCAAGACAGAGAAAAAGCCCGCCACAGGGGAAAATTCCGAGCCAAAGAAGTCTAGACCAGAGAAGAAGTCTAGGACAGAGAAGAAGCCAGATTCGCCCCTAAGCCAGCTTATGCAAATGGTCGGACTGGACGATGTGAAAAGAGAGTTTCTATCCGCCCGAGACAGAGTAAAAGCAGCTCAGGCCCGCGATGAGGAGATTTCGGTTAGAAGCCTGAAGCTCGACCTGATTATTACCGGAAATCATGGAACCGGGAGAACTACTCTTGCGCATCTTTATGAGGAACATCTCAAGTCTCTCGGTGTTGTGTCATCTGAGGGCAACGAGATTACCATCCTGGATGATTATGATGACGAGACGAGCTTCGACGCGAACACAGGGGTATATATCGTAACGAGCCTCAGAGAGAATGTCAAGGATATATTCGGCGACCCCGAGGCTTGCGGACGCTTTTCTCGAAGGATTGATATCAAGGACTATTCCGAAGACGAACTCCTTGCAGTGCTAATCAAGATGCTAAAGGAAGAGTCCTTGAAAGTTGAAGGCGGTTTCAAGGCGACATTCCTGCGCAGTTTTGTTCGACAGGTGGCGCGTCGAAGAAGCCAGAAGGACTTTGCAAACATTAACACGTTAATAGCCGAGATGAAAAAAGTACGACATCGTCGAGCAGAGCGCCTGGAGAAACTCACCAGGAAGAAAGACACAGTAATCGTGAATTTCCCCCACCTCCCCTACAACCTTAGGGAATCGGACTTTTGTGGGGTGAACCCGACGAATTTCTACGAGGAAAGCGAGACCTGGAAGAAGCTTGAGAAGATGGCTGGTATGGAAAAGGTCAAAGAGGCTGTGAAAGAGCTGGTATCCAGGCGAAATTTCAACTACGCTCGTGAGAGAAAAGGAACGAAAGCTCTGGAAGCCTCTTTGAACTATGTCTTTCTCGGTCCTCCAGGAACAGGGAAGACCACCGTCGCGGCGCTTTTTGGCCAGATCATCGCGGAACTAGGCTATATCAAGAGCAGTAAGGTGGTAATAAAGAAGCCAACGGACTTTCTTGGACCGTACATGGGGCACTCGGAGTATCAGACCAAGAAAATCTTGGAGGAAACAGAAGGCAAGATTCTCATCATCGATGAAGCGCACATGTTCAATAACAGTTCTGACCATGGTACGGACGTTTCCGACACCTTTCGAAAGGGTATCGTGGATACAATCGTTGCCCACGTTGACAACGAGCCTGGGAATGGTCGATGTATCATCCTGATGGGATATCCGGAGCGAATGAAGGAGTTTTACCGGAACACCAACCCAGGCTTCCAAAGAAGATTCCCCTTGGAAGATGCTTTTGTGTTCGAAAACTACGACGACGAAGCTTTGGGACAAATTCTTGACATCATGCTTACCAGTGACGAAATCGCAGCCACCGAAAATGCCAAAGCTGTTGCCATGGATGTCCTTCGAAGAGAACGCGACCGCCCAAATTTTGGGAATGGAGGTGCAGTGCGCAATCTTCTCAGCCGAGCGACGGGCGGATACAGCAGGCGCATGGAGACCCTGGCGAAAGGAAGTCAAGACTCAGGTAACGATGCTACTCCGCCGGGCAAGGAAGAAAAGGAGCCCCAAATTCTATTAGAACCCCAGGACTTTGACCCAGAGTACGATCGCGGACTTCGAGTTGACAAAGACTACACCTCCTTGTTCCAGAATCTGGTTGGGTTTCAGGACATCATTACAACCTTCAAGGGCTACCAAACCATGGCAGCGAACATGCGAAAGCGAGATCTCGATCCCCGCGATCAGATTCCGTTCACCTTTGTCTTCAAGGGCGCTCCTGGTACAGGGAAGACCACAACAGCTCGAGCCCTGGGCCAAATCTACCATACCATGGGATTCCTCTCCACCACCGAAGTCATTGATTGTTCAGTAACCGATCTGATCGGCCAGGGACAGGGTCTTACGGGGCCCAAAGTGCAGAACCTACTAGAAAGGGCCTTGGGCAAAGTTCTATTTATCGACGAAGCGTATCGTCTTGGTCAGAAGGACCTAGCGGGTGTCTTCATCAGCTGCTTTGCCCAAGAGGCGGTCGGGGAACTGGTTGACTGCATGACCAAGGAGCGCTTTGCGCACAAGTTGGTAATCGTGCTCGCAGGCTACGAAAGGGACATGAACCAGCTCATGAGCACGAACGAAGGCCTGCGCGGCCGCTTCTCCGAGCTGCTATTTCCCAACATGAGACCCAAGGATTGCCTGCGTCTTCTTCAGAGGAAGCTGGACGAGAAAAAGGTCAAAATTCTCGATCCGAGTAAGAAGTCGAGGAAGATGGCATTGGACAGGGTGATCAATTTATTCAAGAAGCTCAGCAAGACCGAGGCCTGGGCAAACGCACGAGACGTGGAAACCTTGTCCAAACGGATCATTCGCCAGGCGTACCTAAGAGAACATCAGCTAGTCACTTTGGAAGAAATTGCCGCCAACTTGAAACAACTCTTACGAGAGCGAAAATCAAAAGGAGATCGAACCGGAAATGGCCAGAAAGACGCGGATCCTTTAGACTCGGAGTGAGATTTTTTTTCTTTTTTCTTTCTTTTTTCTTTTTCTCTTATACGGAAAGATGACTGTACATTGTACCAGGCAGCAGCAGCTTGGGGATGGGATAACGGGATTACAGGGCCATCATTTCTCAGCACCATGTAGAACAAAATACCAGGTATCATGATGTTACGGCGCTAGGGGTGCTTAAGTAGGGCGGTTGACTACCTACCTACATAGGTATGTACCAACCTAGGTAGACATTATATCCGGATATACTCAAAGATTTTAAATCCATCTCGGTCTATACATACTGTTAGTACACCCATTTCATCCTACATCATCTCTCATTCCTTTCCTTCGCGATAAGTGCCAGACACTCGGTAAAGGTCGTAGTGTCTCACTCCTTCCTTCCTGGCCTGAACAGAACAGCGTTTTTATCACGTTTTATCCCATCAGCGGCGCACTTGGCACTTCTTTTCTTGGCGCGTTTTAGCGTGCATTCAGGATTCGCGTCTGAATGCTTCTTGACCTACAACAACTTCCAACATGAGAAAATCTACTAGGCAGACCAGGCCAAAAAGGTTCTTCGACGAAGTCGGCGTACTTACAGAAGCACCACCAGCAAAAAAAGCTAGAAAAAAGGCAACCGCGCCGCCGCTACCGCGTCCTGCCAACTATGCTCCACCAGAGGTCGTACAAGAGGTCAATACCAGTGAAAACCCTCCATACAACGCTCAGATTCATGCCCCATTCACAGCATTTAAAGTTAACTGGACAGAGAGAGAGCCAATCGACCTCTTCCTCAAATTCCTGGGCATGGACTCTCTCACAGCCATTGTGGAGGCAACAAACGCTTGTGCGGCATCTCAGATGGGCCCTCTACAACCTTACCACCTTAAATGGCACCCGATGAACACAGCAGAGCTACTAACATGGCTCGGACTTCTGTTTTCTATGGCGATTTATATTGGACGGCGAAGGAGCGATTTCTGGCCAAGCTTCTCTCAGTTTATGAGCCACCAACGGTGGAATCAGATCCATCGATTCATGACCTTCAACAATATAACAACCACTCGACTACAAGCTAGTCTCTATTCGGACGAGAATCAGATTCATTGGAAGGTCGAGCCAATATGGTCGACAGTCCGGAATAACTGTAGATCCGCCGTTATTCCTCCTACCTGGTTATCCATCGACGAGATTATAGTTCCATTCCGTGGACGTTCGCCCCACATTATACAGATTAAGGGCAAACCAGTCGACAAGGGATACAAGATCTGGGGCCTCGGATTTGCAGGTTATTTACTCGATTGGCTCAGTTATTCGCCTAAAAATGGCTCTGAGCGCTGTTATAGCAAGAAACCGCATATATATACAATCCCAGGGCCTAATAATCAACCAGAGCGAATATCTCTCAAGGACACTCATCAGGTTCCAATTACTCTCTGCGAGGAACTAAGAAATAAACATCCCAATAGTAATTAGGTAGTGTTTCTTGACAATCTGTTCCTGAATGAACCTGTCGCGAAAATTTTACTCGATATGGGAATTGGGGTCATGGGCACAACCCGGAAAAACGCTCTCGGGGTTCCACGCGAAGCAATCCATTTGAAGGACCACAACACCTCCATGGTTTACAACAGTGTCAAGTGTTACTTAATTGGCGATGGTAAGGTTCTGTGCTTTGTATGGCAGGATAACAATATCGTTTTGGGCATTACAACGGCATTTTCCCTTAATCAGGAGCCTGGAAATTGGTCATGGACCCTCCGAAGAAGACCTAAGGACTCGTCGACTAACGCGGCAATCGCCAGAGAGGTTTTCGGCATGAATCGAGTCAAAGAAATGGCCATTCCAACGGCCATTAACGCTTATAACCATCATATGAATGGTGTTGACCTCCACAATCAAATCCGCCACAATTTCACGTGCCACAGATCATTTGAGCAGAGAACATGGCGCCCCCTTGCATTCTGGCTAATTGATGTTTGCCTAACTAACTCTTTTGTCATTTGGCGGGAGCTCCAGGGCGAAACGACTAAACGGAAAGAGCACATGCATGAACAGTACCAGAAACTCTTGGTTCATCAGTGTCTCCGTCGAGGTTTAACCCACGTGCCGGCAAAACTCGAGAAACGACGTCGATGTGCATGGGGGGCTAAACACCCCATGGATTGTCAACAGGTGCCTAAACCAGGCCTAAAAAGCGAGAGGCAGGAGCGTCATGAGCGTCGGAGAGCCCTTAAGGAGGTTATTAATGGGGTTAGGCCACTCCCAGGGCGACCCAGCAACGTCAACACAGGATGCACTTCGTGTGAAGTACATCTATGTATTCAGAAGGGCTGCTTTTTGAAGTGGCATGCTAATTTAGTAGCTGTAGCACATAGTATTTAAGCATGGTGGCTCGAATGCATGACCTTGTAAATAGTTGGGGGAATGCCAAGAAAAGAAGTGCCAAGTGCGCCGCTGATGGGATAACGTAATTTCGACTACTTTGAGTGCTTTGCTACCTAATATGCCAGGATTCTCAGGCAGGTAGCTCCAAGGTATAGAGTAGGTAGGCCAGCAGACCCCTTCGTCGACGCTAAAATTGTAGAGCACTGGATAAAGTCACCACTCAATGTTCCTTTCCGCCCTCTCGGTAACCTCTCAAGTAACAACAGACCTCCTTGTCAACGCTAAAATTGCAGGACAGAAGGGGTTTGCGACGTCTTAAGACTTTTAAAATAATTCATGCTCGGAGGAATATGTAACGATCCAGTGGCGAAGACAGACTCCGTGGTTTTCTTTGTTTCATCGTCGGAATCTCGACTCCTTCTGGTCCCACGTGACCTCACGCCTCGCGTCCGGCTCAACTTCGGCTCGGGCTCGTCCTGGCCCGCTCACTCCCCCTCTTCTTCACAGGGTTGCCGGGAATTTCATCCTGCCACGCTGCGACCCAGGAATGAGTGTTACCAGGAAGATCACCAGGAATGAGTGTTACCAAGAAGATCACCAGGAATGAGTGTTACTAGGAAGATCACCAGGAATGAGTGTTACCAGGAAGATCACCAGGAATGAAACATTCCGCCACCCGCTCGGACCCCTGGAAGTTCCACCAGAGCTACAAGTAGCTCACTGAGCGCATCCTTTGTCCTTTGTCCTTTGTCGTCTTACCCTTTTCACCCCATCTCTGAGCCCCCTTCTTGTCTCTTGTCTCCCACTCTTCTCTCTCATATTCGTGGGTGAGACTTGTCGTCTGTTGTCTCTCTCTCCTTCGAGAATAACACTTGTCTCTCAACTCTCTCTCGTCTGAGGGTGAGACTTATCTTCTGTCTCTCTCTCGTCCAAGGATAAGGCTTGTCTCTTGTCTCTTGTCTCTAGTGTTTTGTCGACAAGCGAGGCTTGACCGCACCATCTTTGACCTTCTCTCTTGTCGGAAGGCGAGACTTGAGTTCGCCATATCTTCCAGCTTTGTTCAACGTCTCAAAACATGGATTCAGGAGACGGTGACAACAGTTCGGGCTCGCCTATATCTCAGCGACATGGTCAGAATACCTTTACACTCTCTTCTAATTCAGTCGTTAACAACTCTCAGCAGTTATCCAACAGCCTTCAACTGGAATTGAACAAGCGCGTATATTTCTGCAGCACCTCTTCAACCCACAATTGAGAGCTAGAGATTTCGACCTCGAGCAGCCCTTTATCTGCAGAATATCTGTACTTGAGTGGTTAAATTTATATGAGGAGTTCGATCTTGATAACTGCAGGTCTGTTGTTCTTCTCCCTTTCTTTCGACGTTCTTTACTAATATTATGTATAGGTGGCCTAAATTTTCATACAACTCCGCCATATCAACTCTCAAAATCTACACTATGACTTCCTGGGTACACGAAACCATTATCAACTTTCTTCATGATCACTTTGTTCTTCTCTTCAATCGAACCTATCCCCAATCTCGCCGCGACAGAATCGAGATTTGTACAAATCTTCAGATGGATAGGTTTACCGAAGAGTATCAGAATTCAGTCAAAACCCCAGATATCGGAATTTTTGTGAGAAATAATGACGATGATCGAGATGAGCTGAAATGGGCTCTTGAGGTTGGTTTCTCTCAAGAATATGACGATCTTCGAGAAGACCTTCGACTTTGGCTTGTCGGTCAACCAACATGTTCTATGGCCGTTCTTATCAACATCACAGAAAGTCCAAAATATCAATGCCCACTTGATTTTGACTTGGATATCTGTAAGGAACTCAAAATACCTCAGGATGAATCTCAGATTACAGAAAGAGATTTCTCTCTTCAAGGAGAATATGGCCCAGTAACGTTCAAAGGACATCAGTGGGTAGGACAAATCTCAGAAGTATTTCTAGAGATTTGGACTCGTAACCAAAGAACTGGGCTGGTGAGGCGAAAAGGACGTCGAATGTCTATCATTCCCGAAGCCTTTGAATCTCCTCAATTTCAACTCGCAGACTTTCTCTTTATCGACAAGACTCAAATGACATCCTTCGATTGGAACAAATTCCGAACGAAACTAAAGGCCCGCCTTCGATCCCAAGCCCTCTCGAGGTGCCGCCAGTGGCTTCGACAAAGCAGGAAACGTGCAGGGTTAGCTTAGTCGGCGACGAATCTTACAGGCCTTTGCGTTGAACAGCAGAGCAGTTCGCAAGTATCTGTCATTTATGTCTGTGTTTCTGGATTTGGCAGTGGATTATATGGAGAGTTCCCTCTCGGTGGGGAACAGGAACACAGACAGGAATGACAACAATTCGCAAGGGACTGGATGTGCGGAGACATTGCTTGGAGGTAAATTGGCAATCATAGGCGGGTGCCGGTTACAGGGTCCCTGGCCCGGATATGGGCACACCTGTTGCTCAGGCTGACTGAACACCCGTGATCAGTCACGTGCCGGACTTGCTCAGGTTGAAGCGGCTAGGCTCAGAGCCACGCTCAGGTCCAAAGATGGAAATGGAAAGTACTCGTGTCGAGATTCCGATGTCGAATTCCCTGTTCACCACCGGGATCGCGACGCCCGTCCCCCTTCCAATCCATGTGACCTCGCGCCGCTTTGGCTCAGGCGGGCTCGCGCCCGGCTCAACGTCGACTCCAGCTTAGTTAGGCTAGCTCACCTTGCTGACCATATTAGGTATTGGCTTAAAAGTCGTCCCTTCTTTAGACCGTTAAGTTTAGACGAGGCCCTCAAAACGAGGCTCTCAGTGAGCGGCGACTTACTAGTTACTACGACCGGAACCGAGATAAGAATCACGCTCGAAAAGAGCACCGAATAGTTATAAGTAGTCTCGATATCTGCGAAAGTAAAGAGAACTACTTTCCTAGTATTCGCCTCTACATGCGCGCCACCACCTTTATCGCAGCAGAACCTGATCATCATAGAAACAACCTCGCTCGAGTTTAAACACCACAAATAAGCTGAAAGGTGCCGCAGATCAGCCAGCCATTCATAGACAGCTGCATGATCATTTGTCCAATATCAAGAAAGCCGTTGGCGATCAGCGTCGCCTCCAAGCACCTCAATGACCAATCACCAGGCTAGATAAGGGGGAATGGCATTGTACAAGAAGGCCTTTACGTCCAGCATCGAGCGGAATAGTGGCCCGATGCGGCGATGACGCCATGAATCACGTCCAGGCCAGTTGCCTTTAATATCAGCCCTCCCCTCGAATCATTCGCCAGATCGGGGCCTTTCAAGGTTGGATATCAATTTCAAGCATTACTTACCTAGATAAGGTTGTGGCACGGGCGATCCGCTATACCGTTTTACGCTTTCAAACAGCGAGGCTAACGCAGGTGAACATACCAGCCCGTCCCGTGCGGGCCCCCGGGGAGCTAGACTTTAAGTGGCTCGAACTCCACCCCCGCTGTGACGTTGGACAGTGCTTCTCCACATCTTCAAGATAAAAGAGTTCTACTCACCTACGCAGCAATATTCGTAGTTTATTGATCACTAGATTTTCCCGCACGCGAGGCAGCTCAAAATTGCATTCAGTATATCAAGTGCTCTCCAAAGCAGCAGGATCTCGCTTCAGATGGTGGGAATCGCACGTTCGAAAGGCTGCACGACATGCCGAAGGCGAAAAATCCGGGTGAGCTTGTGTTCGTATCACGACTGCTAGCGCTGAGCTGATGCAAGACATCAGTGCGATTTTCGCAAGCCCTCCTGCAGTAATTGTGCCAAAAGGGGAAGGCAGTGCGAGGGCTATGCACAATTTCCAGTATTCCTCAATCGAACAAAGGAAGGGCTTACCCGCCGCGTCCATCTGGATGAAGCAAAATCGATCACTCCTCGAGCAACCACCACCGTGCAGAAGATTTTCCAGCCCACCCATGCCTTTTCTCAACTTGCGATGCAGATCTCTGACCGCCAGGCGTGGGAGACGCAAGTTGTGGCATGGTTTTGGCAGTCTTACGCATCCTCGAGCAAGTTTGATGATAGCGGAGTGGAGAGCTCCGGAGGTTCCTCGGTTTGGTTATACCGTGCAGTTGAGGTGGCACATCCCATCCCTGTCTTGAACCAAGCGCTACTAGCATTGTCAACTGCGCGCTACGGCCGCGTGATCGGTAACCTCGATATCACAAAATATGGACAACGAGTATACGGCATTGCCTTGAGATTATTGCAAGAAGCTTTGTATGACGAAGTTTCTATGCTGAATGATGAAACACTGGCCAGTGTGCGTGCGTTGATTCTTTATGAGGTAAGCAAGCTATGGCATACCGAAATTCCACTAGCTCACCGATGTATAAGGTCTTCGAAGCACTGTCGAACGATTTTACGGCCTGGTATCGTCACGTCGAAGGCATAGTCAAGCTCATGCATTCGAGAGGGCCTCGGAGGTACACTTCGCCGATAGCGAGAACAATACTTGAAGATATTCGTTATGCATTAGTCAGTGAAGCACTTCCTCACCCCCCATAACATGTTTTCACTCACACAAGAAAGATGCTCAAAGCTATATTGTTGGGCCAAAGCTCACCATTCGGAGAAAGAGACTGGATCGAATTGCCCTGGGAAGGTCGCGCGAAACCTGCAGAGCAAAGACTCTACGATTTTGGCTTCAAATTGGCGTCCTTGATCGAACAAGCAAATGATCTGGTCGCACTCGAGGCAGTCGCCAGCGATACGCTTGACCAAACTATTGCTTTGCTGGAATCTTGTGACGAACTGCAAAAAGACCTTGAATCTTTTTCTGCCACATCATTACCGCCCTTCCTACAGGCTAATTCAGGCGGATGGAGCCAATTACAATTCGAAAAATTGTCGGGCAAAATACTGTCGGTTGCGGATATAAACCAGCTGACGATAGCCATCAATCTATGGACGTGTGGGCTTATCCTAGGCTGGATCGCGGGTCCTGTCAGGGAAAGGCTCATCTCTACACTGGAGATTCTGCTGATCCCCTGGAACAACGATGAAAAACTTAGACGGATGTGTGCAACCGCCGCGGTATACGCCAACGAGAGAACACTCACAGCCCTTGCCCACGGCATCCTCCAGTACCTACCTCTATGCACAGGGAAGGCTATAAGCGATTTCGCAGCAAGCAGAACTCTTTGTCCCATCACGTGCGTGGTCTGGCAGCTTCGGTATGACACCAAACACTTCCCTCAGGCCTGGGAATTGATGAAGCAGATTTTTGGAAGAAGGAAGATTCGTTGCTCGACCGAGTACAGTGTGATGTCTTTGGTCCCAGCTATTGCGCGAGATGGAGGTGGATTGGTGACTACGGCGGCTGAAGGGATTGACGAGATTGGATGGCTGTTTCAATCGTAGGCAGACAATTCTATGGAGTCAACAATTGGCGATTGGAATAATGTTGGTTTGGCGATGTGATGCCGTGGGAGACGCAGGGAAGAAATGTGAAGACCGTCATCGTCTTTGTCCCCTGTGCCCAAGATCACTTCTCGAAGCACGAACATTGGCAATGAATATCTAACATGATAGACGTGGAAGTTAATTGGATGAATATGGCCTGCCGCCTTGAATCCATTGAATGCTAGTCTAATACTTTGCCGGTTCACCTATCTCAAAGATCTGTCTCGATTGGATTTCCTGGTGTGAACTCTCCAAAGGACTTTGAGCAGTGAAGGTATCACTTGCGGACCCGTTCCACTTTGCTATATGCCGAGAATCGATCTCGGGGGGACCGAGCAACACTGGTCCGCCGACAGCGCCGGCGTTTTCCAGCTGCCGCTTCAGCTCCTTGTTCGATCGTGTTGTGAGAATCAGTCCCGCAACAGAAAGCAGAAGCAATATGCCCAATGGAATTCCCACGCCAATACCCACAGTCAGCAGCTCTTTATTCCTTGACCCACCACTCGCCGATAGATTTGAGCACTGCAGGTCTCCAGTAACAGTTGGAGCGCTACCAGAACGTGTGACCGTGTACGGAGATGGTGTCGTGCCAGCGATCGTACTGGTCACAGTGGCGACGCTGACTGAGCTTTGCTCTGTTGGCATACCAGGTAAACCCGACCGGATAGTGGAATTTGAATCACTGCAGCAGTCGGAGAGGTCACCTTCAGCACGACAGCAGTAACCGCCCGTACTGCACATAAGAACATTCCAATAACGTGTCTCGGGACCACTTTCCCAGTTGTCGGTCTCTAGAGAAATACTTGTCAGCGTCAGCCGCTCTTACTGCTTGCGGCTATGGGCACAAACTCACCATCGGGACAAAAGTGCGCACATTGTTCGAACGTGGAATCGGTGCAGGGCCCCTGGTACAAGAAACCTTGCGAGAAGCACAGGCCGCTGTCGAGACATTGGTCCTGCCCAGATTCGAGGACGCAACAGGAGCCGAGCTTAGATGGATCGTTTGGGAAACACGGCGAATGGTCTGGAGCAGAACCTGTGTCATTGAGCCAGTAGCACGTTTGGCTGTCGGCGCACAAGGAGAGAGGAGACTGGAGCAAGAGTAGCAGAGCTGCGAGCGAGCATGTTCGAACCGCCATGCCAACTGTAAGTTCGCAAAGCATGAGGGAGGAGTCGCTTGTTGCTTATTTTCTGGTTGCCGTGGAAGTGTGAATGGCACTGCTGGCTTAAGAAGAGGGTCGTAAACCATGCAAACCACAGAGTTAGTATAGTGTAGAAGCTGGAGCAATATGCATAGACTTATATGAAAAGAACTAACAACAACTCGATAGCAGGTTACCATGCCGTTGTCAATAGATCGCTTAGGACCCGCCAGAAGCATGGTAGGCCTGAGCAACTCGAGCGTCAATCAATACGCAAACACTGATTGCCCAATCTTGGGGTACAACCCCGGGTTTAGCCACCCGTTTGGCTGGTCCACAACACGACTTCCAAGGTTCCTGCGTCCTTCTGTTCGGTTTCTCGCTAATACTCGTGACTGGTTTTGGAAGCTCGGAGCTTGGCAGCTTGTTTAGGCAGGAATCGATGCCATTGGAGACAACAGATCGGCCCCCGGCTCTGACGCTAACACAACTCTTTGATTGATTGTCAAATGGTAGGAAGAAAGGGCAGCCGAGGTGGTTTCCCAACAACATGGCACGAAACAGCTAGAGAGTGAAGATGCGATGATGGTGTACAGTATGTTGAAACGATTGTTGAATTGGTGTCATGATAGATCATCGTAATAATTTCCTGTCTCTAGACGCACGGCCGCAGCCGGTCACAAAGGTCAGTTCGTAACAACTTTATACCATAACGTTGACTCGGATCGAGATTAAGTTATGAGCACTATTAGCTAGGTCAATACCATAAATTAGCAACTATAGGAGGGTGCCGGGAATAGGGCCCCTGGCCCAGATATAGGCGCGATTTAATCTATTCCTCAGGCCGACTACTACCGTGCTCAGTCACGTGCTGGAGTATCTCAGGCTGAGGCGGCGAGGCTCAGGGCCACGGTCAGGTCCGGAGATGGAAAGGGAATGTCCTCCTGTCGAGATTCCGACCTCGAAACCCCTGTTTCAAAACCGTTATTCCAGATCACGTGTGGCAAGTCACCAATGTCTTGAAATCTGGATAGTATCGAAGTCTGACTCTCCTCAAAGGTGATCTCGGAACTACCGCTCGGACTTCAAGCGAAACGGCTTAGTGGCTGGTGAGTTCTACGATCGTCCCTTAGCCAGATGTTAACCTGCGATCACTAACTCATTCATCAAGTGTTCCTTCGCGTGCTCGAGTATTACGCCGGCATCCTCTTCCTCACCACGAATCGGATCGGGGATTTCGATGAAGCCCCCGCCTCTCGAATCCACGTTAGCCTGTATTATCCAGAGCCCGATGAACCGAAGACTAGAAATGTCTTCAAGCTCAATCTCGACCTGATTCGCGAACGGTTCAACCGCCAGGGCCGCAAAATCACGTTCGACGCGTCTTCCATTGATGATTTTGCCAAGCGACATTTCAACGAGCACAAGTACAATCGGTGGAACGGGCGGCAAATCCGGAACGCATGTCAGACTGCTCTCGCGCTGGTCGAGTTTGATGCGCATGGGGCCAAGACACTGGGAGAGTTGAACAAGGATGTAGAAGTTGCGCTTCAGCAGAAACACTTCACGTTGGTCCAGACGGCGTACCTTGGCTTTGCACGGTATCTGGGCGATATTCGAGGCATACAGGGAGATCGGAGGGCCATCGATCTGCATTTGCGGGCGAAGATGGATACACCGTACCAGACCACGCGAAGCCGGTTTTCTGCGGGCGTGGACCAAGTTGGGCTGGGCTCGAACAACGGTCGGCATTCGCAGTCAGATGCACATTATCCCGTCCAGAGCAATCCCTTCCAGCCTTTGGTAAACCAGGGCTACCCGACTGGGCCAAATCCAGAGATAGGACCCGTGTATAGCCAATACTCCCAGCAAGGACGACCCTTGGGACCGATGGGGAATCCTGGGGGAGGAGGCTACGAAGCTCAACAAGGATTCGCACATCCTGGGAGTCACCCAAGTCAGATGGACCCAAGGCTTTACCAAGCTCATCAAGCTTGGCAGGCGGCTCAGATGGGATTTAACCAGCAAGGCCAGGTTTGGGGGAATTCTAACTCAGGTGTCAACTACAATCCCGCCACCACCCAGACTATGCAAGGACAACCACAATACGGACAGCAGCTTCAGGGACAACCACAATACGGCTACGTTGACATGCAACATGGCGTCGGTACACAAAATGACACGGTCCCTAGGACGGACGCTCCCTTACAGCCGCCTCTTGCAGGAGGAATAAGCGACGAAGCTGGTTTGGCAGGACGGCCAAGGGGAGAATGAAGATGTTGCAAAAGCTGTGGATCACCGAGTGTTCGAGACACTTCATTACTGCAGACAGGGGAAGAAGGGAAGGTTCAGCTGTCATGAGCGAAGGTGTGATATGTGGGGAGCATACATTACGAGCCTAACTCGTGTATGGGACTGTTCAATCGCTACTTATCCCTAGGTACAGGTTAGGATGAATGGCTGGCGAGGCTGCCACCAGGCTATCTTCCTACTATGATGCCTAGAAATCCCCGCAGGCCTGGGCAGCGGGGTAAGTGGACAACCAGAAGTTCCAGTTACCTATGTACCTAGGTACCCACTTCAACGGTAAATCTCCCAGAAGCTCGATTATCGATGCCACCAAGCCATCGATCCTCCACCACGGAAACGGTAGCATTCCAAAAATGAGAAAATAGATATGCAGCAAATGTCAGCGGAAGCTTTTAGCGGGTTATGGGTAGTTCTTACTATTAAACCAGCACGCCAGAGGTCAAGTCGGTAATCACATCTGTCATCAAAGATCGTCTCGGGTGCCTGCATGCCGCCAGGCTGAGCTATCCGTTCGGGAATCGTGTCTAGAGGAAATGCTTCTTCGAGATCGATAATTCTAATATCTTATCTTCATCGTCTGGCCAGCCAGTCCATAAGCCTTGTGTACTCATGTAGCCTCTACGATTCCTTGCAGAAAAAGTCCCCATCACCTCATGCAGGGCTGGTGTCTCCCGTGACGCAAGGGCCAGTAGCTTATCCCTCGCGAGGGTATTTAGATCTGGTGTAGCTGAAAGCCTAGGCGATTCGCGCTTTGAATATCGTCGCGCAACACCATGGATGGAATAATGTAGTCACCGCCATTTTGCATACGATAGGAGATCGGACTTGTCACGGCGATCGTGCGGATTCGCTCGCGGAGCTTGTCCGCCAGAGCGTGAAACTCAGTCTCGTCGAGGCGGTCGACGCGATAGGCGACAAAGGGCGGCAAGACTTCGAAACCGCTGTAGAACAAGATGCCGTGATTGATAGGGAATAACAGATCATCCACCGGTCCATTGATCCCACGGGCCGAATAGTGCTCTGCCCAACCGCCGGTCGTGACCACCAGTAGGGCCCGTTTGCCGGCAAACACACCCTCGCCGTACCGATCGCCCCAGCGCTTGTCGTTGTGCTCCCCCACGCCGTAGGCGAATCCACAGGAGAAGACGCGGTCCACCCATCCCTTGAGGATGGCTGGCATAGCGAACCACCACAGCGGAAACTGAAACACCACCGTGTCAGCCCAGAGAAGTTTGTCCTGCTCGGCACGCACGTCTTCAGTCAAGCCGTGAGTCTCTTCATATCCGTGACGCGAAGCGCTCGCCACTCGGAGCGGCTGGCTGTTGGGCAGCCCTGGGAAATCGTGTCGGTCAATGTTAGATTTCCAGCCAATGGCGTACAAATCCGACGTGCGCACTTCGTGGCCTTCGGCTTCAAGCTCCTTAAGTACCACCTGATAAAGAGCGCCAGTCAGAGACTGCCGCTCAGGATGTGCCAGAACGATCAGAACCCGCATTATTGATGGCTGGGGAGAGAGAAGATGGTGATTACTTGATGAGCGCTGAGACGACGCTTTCCGAATGTCGAGACCTAATCACAGAAACAAGTTTTCATGCTCGCCAATATACAAGGGCATATGCTGCTTCTGTCTCGATATATGTTCGTCTCGATGTCTCTCTTGTGCACGCTATCCCCGTTATCCCTAGTCTCCAAAATTTGGATGCTTTATCAGGTAGAGCCTTTGCGCAAACGAAGCATTAATAATTACAATTCTGATATGCCAGGGCCACGTACGAAGGAATATATCTTCGTACGAGCTCTCTATTGAGCCCTGCAAAATTGATCGTACAACGACATTGATGGCTGGGGATATCGGTGGATAGCTTGAGACAGTACCGAGCATTTGAAATCGAGATTACTGCCCCTTGTAGAAGCGACTGCTAGACTGGGGAATATAGCCGATACATCCTTAGCAGGAGAGTTTTGAGCTGTAAATCTTGGTATGATCGCCGCGAGAACATTACAGTACGTAAGGTATGCGGCTCTAGCTGTTACAAGTCGAGTTTGGAGTGAGTCTCCGCACCGAAATCCGAGATAAGAAGTCGAGGGACGTCATCAGGTTTTTGCTTATTCGGTCTTAGCGCAAGTTTCCACAATCCTAATTACTAAGTACTAATTACTAAGTACTAATTACTGATTGCCGATTACTGATTTGCTGGTTATCAGGTTCCGGCTGCGCTTCTTGAAACCCCTAACCCTGTGTCTAGCCTAACAGAACTCAGGTAAGCCTAAGACGCCTAAGTCGACCCCATGGGGACATATCAAATCAGACTGATGCGTTGTACATCGTCCGACTCTCTGGCCTCCACGCGCTCCCAATTTTTCCCCGGACTCGCCCCGCTCACCCCGGGATGGAGCAATCCCCCCGTCGGCCTTGGCGTTGTCATGTCTATATAAGTACAAAAATTCGGGCCTGGCACAGCTTTTCAGTTCTGCTAATACTTGCCCCTTCCTCGCCTCGCCATCTCTGCTGTACAGCTCAATTGACCACTCGCCAACGCAACGATGAGCGATAATCAAGACATCCATGACGTGGTCATTGTCGGAGGCTCTCTATCCGGCCTGCTAAGCGGTGTCCTTTTCAAACGACGCGGCTACAACGTTACGATCCTCGAACAGTTTCACTCTGATATCCGAAAATCACAAGCTGCCGGTATCGGTCTGACCGACCAAGTTCGTAAACTGTTCAACAGTGCTGGAGTCTCTCTCGACGATGTTGGGCCTTCGATGGAGCAAGTCCACTTCTACGAATCCGTCAATGGCAAGCTCGAGATCAAACGAGTTGAGCCATACCCGGGCGTTATGACAGGTTGGACTATCTTGTTCTACAGACTTCGAGCGCATTTCGACCGCTTCATCACGCCGGTGTGCCCGCAACGAGCCCCGAATGCGTCAGATTACCCTGACGACGGCGAGGGGGTATACAAAACACATGCCAAGGTCACATCAATCGAGTATCTGAAATCCGAGAAATTGGTTCTCGTGCACTACGACGACCTCTCTACAAACACTTCGCACACTCTGAAAACACGCCTCCTCATCGGCGCTGACGGAGGTAATTCGACAATCCGCAAACTCCTCCTCCCCTCCCGTCCCGTATTACGCAAGTACGCCGGTTATATGGCATGGCGCGGCACAATACCCCTCAATCAACTTTCTGCCCTAGGCAAAGACATCTACCGGCCCGGTATCGCGCCCATAATCACCAATCCCGCCGTGAAGGCGTATACCATGACCTACCCGATCCCCGCCGACGACGGACGCTTCGGCGGGGACGAACAACTTGTCAATTTCGTCTGGTACGACTACTGCCCCGCGAACAGCCCGGTGTATGTCAAATCTATGACGGACGTTCACGGCAAATTACACCGCTGGACGCTGCCGCCCGGGAAAATGGACCCGGATGCTTGGGAAGCTCAACTCGGTGTCGCGCGTAAGACACTCCCGCCGCCGCTCGATGAGTTGGTAGAGAAGATCTCAGATCGCCCGTTCATCACAGCCGTCAGCGACTTCATCGCGCCCGAGTGCGTGTTTCATGACGGGCATGTCGTACTGGTGGGTGAGGCGTTTTGCATGGCCAGGCCGCATTCCGGTAGAGCGACGAATGAGGCCGCCCGCCAGGCATTACATCTTGTGGATGCGGTGGAGGGGAAGATTACCTGGAGGCAGTATCGTACGGAGGTCAGGAATGGTGCGACATTGAATTTTTATTATTCGCGAATCTTTGGAATGTGGACTTTGGGAGGTAGGTTTACGAAGTTGTGGGCGGGTTTGCAGTATTGGTGGGTTGGCTTTCGGATCAGATTGTCGGAGAGGTTGTTCGGGAAGGTCATTCCATAGCGTTGCGTTAGAAACGGATGAGCTATAGTAAAGCCTGTGTAATCAGTGTATTACGCGTCTCATTTTATCTGGTTGAGGACAGTAACAGTCCAAGCTGTAGACAGTTAAGCGTGACGGCGTACGTATCCACCCGAACCCTAAATAAGAGAAAAGAATAGTTGGATAATGGAAGGCAATTTCGCAAAACCCCGTATTGTACTTGGAAATGTTTAGCTAATATTTAGAACAAGGAGAAAGAGCGGCTAAGGAGCATCTCTTGGATGTCACCTTCGTGTTCGCCTGGTGGGTGGCGCGTTGTTATACACTCTATATTGCCGGATGCTATTCTGGTCAAAGAGGGCATCATCTGTGTTGGCCGAATTTACTTTTGGCGCGAAGTCGCGGACCGTAGATATAGAAAAATCCCGTACTCGGCGCCATTACCAATGTCAAAATGGCTAAGAGGGTCGTTGCCCAATGAAGATCGAGGCTATCGTACATTTGCACACCAAAGAGGGGAAACGCGCCGGCCAAGCAGCTTCTCGCAAAAGAGTTTGCGCAGAGGGCACTGGCCGCATAGAGGGGAAATCTGTAATTCTTCCTCGTCAGCGGAACTGCTGCCAATGTCAAAAGAAATCGAAGTCTCTTTTTGAGATTCGAAGAAAGGAGCACAAGAAAAACTGAGGTGTGACTTACGCGTCCACGAGAAATGTGAAAATACCGACATAGGACAAGATGATGCCGAACCCAAAGAAAGACGTCCCGATTATGGGGACGATCCAGTGAATCGAGGGGTAAGCGGTCCAGCCAAACCAAAACAAGCCGACCACACAGAACCATGACCCGAGGACGCTGGAAGGCAGACGAAATTCTGGCATCGATTCAGCGTCGCCCGTCTGTTTCTGATGTTTAGCCGCTTGATGAAGATACAAACGGTGCCAGACCGGAAGAGTTCCAACGGCGACCAACATCCCGACGAGGATGCCCAAGAAAGAGAGGCCGGTTTGCCAGAGGTTGAAATTGTACACCTTTTCGAAAACCAATGGAAGGCGCCGAAGAAGAGGTAGAGGACCCCGAGCAGGATGGCTGAGAAGAGACACAGACAAAAACACATAGGATCCAAGAACAAGAGCATGAAGGGCCGCCAGAGGGAAACGAGGACGGTGCGGAAGATAGAGTGGTGTGTTATCTCGAGGCTAGCACGCCACGATTCATCTCCCGTCTCGACACGCCTTTGGCGCGCCTTGACTCGTAAAACGGCTGGAGCGTAGGTTTCGGGTACCAGGAAGACGATCAAGATAGTCACCGCCCCGGCCCATATGAGTAGCATGTAATACGTCCACCTCCAAGAAGTGTTGTAGTTGATGAATCCGCCGATGATAGGGCCAAGACCTAAGGGCTCACTGCCGTGTTAGATATCCCCTTTTGTTTTAACATATATAACACCTCCGGGGGAAGAGGGTACGAAGCCGGAATGATAAAGAGATGGCGCAAATCTTACATGGACCCATAAAGGGAGAGGCTGAATAGATCGTCATGGGCGCCTGAAGCTCCCTCTTTGAAAACAAGTCCCCAACACTTCCCCCCGCGACACTGAGGAATGCCGCCCCAGAAAATCCATTGAAGAACCTCGCCACGAGCATGGTCTGGATATTTTGTGCCACTGCACATGGGACGAGCCAGATTGTGAAGAGAGTAAAGGCGAGAATGTAGATGGGCCGTCTGCCGTAGAACTCGCTGAGAGGGCCGAGAAGCATGGGAGATAGGCCGAGACCGATCACAAACAGCGTCAGTCCCAACGTGGCCACGATCCTGGAATTTCCAAATTCGGCATCCATCTTGCCATATGTTGTCGTATAGATAGACGATGCTGCGGTGACGCAGGCAGAACCGGTCGCTAGCGTGGCCACAATCAGCCACTTTTTTCCCACGCTCAAGTTTTTTGGATTCATTTTGTCCTCGGGGCCGTCCCACACGACAATTTTGATATTTGGAGGCTTTGGAAAGGCAATGTTTTCTTTTTTCGCTGACGCTTTGGGTGTCTCGGCCTCGCTGCGTCTGTTGCTGCGTCTGTCGTCGTCAGCGACACCATTTCGTCTCTCAAGAGCCAACATATTTTCCATCGAAGGACGACGTTGGATGCTTGCCGGTCGCCGTTGGGTGCTACCTAAGAAGATCGGTGGCTTCGATGAATGTAGATATACGTATAGATATTGGCACCAGAGGTAATTGTATAAATGTAGGATAGATGCAGTGACAATTTTGAAAAGATAGTCCCACGCCCGGTCAAACAGGTCGGGATATCAAGGTCTTTTACCGTCGAATAGCTTTGATGTTGGAGGGCAATTGAAATCTGTTTCTGGACGGTTTCCATCTTGTTGGTAGAGAATGCAGCATCGGACTCCTGAATACCCGATGGAAAGAAGTGCTCCACAGGGGAAATGATGGCTGACCAAACTTCCCACGGAAGCTGGTCCAATTACTCGATATTACCGTCACTCTCACCATAGTGAAAACAATGACAAGTACTTTACTATATTGGGGTAAGGTGTACAAGGATACTGTACAAAAAAGCGTAGATCTAGTTAATCGTTGTACGAGGTGGAGGCGACGCTTAAAAATCAGTCCATTGTTTGTCGTACTCCGAGACTGACGTGAATCTTCCTCGTCCAAACCTACTTGGACTTCTTCTACCTTCTTGCCCAGTGTTATCCCTCAAACCTCCAGCCAATCATGCAGAAAATCTGCGAGTATTACTTGGCAGTTCGCGAATGGTTCGTCGTTGAGAAAATTCAGCTCCTCGTCGTGACCTTTTATACGATGCCAGTGGCTACCCTTGAAGACCTGCAAGACTTGTAGCTGTGGCATTCCAGGGAGCTCGACCGAGGCAAGTAACGAAAGGCTTCTATGTGCTGTAGCGAAAATTGTAGCTCCGGCGACATGCCTCACCGACTTTGCATCCGGAGTGGTCGTCCTGCCGAGTGTTCTTCGTTGAATGAGACAATACGACCACTGGATTTCCAATATATAATCGAGGATGGTAAAGAGAAAGGTACTATAGAGGAGAATCGTGTGGAAGCCATAAAACTACTGAAAGGTAGTTGATTGATTTGATTTGATTGATTTGATTGGTTCGTAGTCTGACCCAGCCACTCTACAGTAGCTATGCAGCGTACGTCTATAAGTACAGGTGTTGCCCCCGTCGAGTTTCCGTAAGACAAGCCGTTCCTGCCAGAACTGCTTCCTAAATTCTACCTAGCCAGGGTGCCGCACCTGTACTTATAGCCTCGATGACCGTCCTATCTGTGCGATTCTTGTCCGGCCTTTCCTGGCCTTCCTTGCCTTCTGTCTGATAATAAAACACTCGTCTACGCTTAAATGTATGCGAAAACCGTGGACGGCACTGCCCGGAATTGCTCCAGCAGTCCCGTCCTGATCATCATCTTAGCTGCACGAACAGCTACGGATGAGCTGCAGAGAACCTGCTTGATATCCCCACTTGGAGTCTGGCCTGCCCACATTCTTTGTCGCTCCTCGCACCAGTTCCGGCATTCCAGGAGGACGTGTCGTACGGTTTGACGGCCGTAGCCGCAGTCGCATTGGTCGGTGTCGGCTTTGTTGATGTCGTGCAGATAGCCGCGTAGGCTGATCTTGCCATTCCGCATTTGTGTCATAACCGATGATTCGGATGTCCCATCCTTGAGTTCGGGTTTGGTCTAGCAGACCTATCGCGCGTACAATGATGTATTGTCCCGAAGGGCATTTAGGGTTGCATATGCCGGATGATGAGACGGTCGATGGCGATAGCGTGTTTGGATACTCGACTGGTGACGAGCGTAATGAACTGCTGGAGGATTGGGATTGAGCAACGGAAGGGAGGCGCAAGGGATTTTTCTGCATTTGAACACGAAATCTTGGTCAGCTACTGGACTACAGTGTCTTCGTGGCAATATACTATAGCATTTCCTTATGCCGGATTGAAAGCCTGTTCACGGATAGCGGTGGTCAGGAATGCTACCATGGAAAATGAAGGTCTGACGAATTGTTATCGGATCCGGGAAATAGTAGCTCCGACGCGTGTGCTGACATAGTCCTCGTAGAGAGCGGGTACACCTACTGGACATGAAAGCGCTAGCCACAGAGGCGTCTGTGTGCACAGAGCTGGCGCGGCTTTCCTCGACCTCAGCAGTGCCAGTGGCGAGATGTGGATCTAGTCACGCTCCACTCTTGGACAAAGAATCTTTGGGTATTGTTCTAGGGAGGAAGCTGGTTTTGCAAATCTCTAGAGATCGTTGGACTTGTTTGTTCACACTTTCAGAAACACATTGCGTCCGTCCTCGCTGACATTAGGTCGTCCACTCTTTGTATCCTTGGGATAGCAACCTCTGTATTGGTGGCCGAGCTTTCTATGTGAACAACTGGTAGGCTATTCATCGCAACAAGATATATTCCACTTTAATGTCTGATTTCGCCTAAGGGTTTCCTGACAACGCGGAGTTCAATGCAGCAGACCGTGTGCCATGGCGCAGTGGTGTATGTAATGGCTCTTACTTTTCACCCATGCTGCACAGCCTGACACCCGACACTGGAAAGATTGCGCAAACCAACCTGCCTTGTCATGGCTTTCGAGGTGTCGCTTCAGCGCAGATTTCCGGCTCAAACCCTTGCCGCATAGGAGGCAGACCTGATCCTAGAAGATTTGCGGCGCCGTGCTTGCTTCGCGGCTTGCAGGCGCTTCCGGCAGTCGATCAGAAATACTGCTTAGAGGTTGTATGTCTGCCGATCCTGTCGTCCAAGCCCGGCCAAAGGGTGCCACACCCTCTCGGTCCACGCGAACAACATGACGATCATACTTATCGGGACACCTCTGATGCTCCTGCTGGCGGCAGAGTCCTACGAGGGCTTCGATGAAAGAAATTTTGCCACCCAAAATCTCACCGTCCTTGGAGGCATCGAGCGACAAGGCAATGAACTGGGCAGCCAACGCTCGTTCAGGCGACTCGAACTCCGCCACGCGTGGGATGTGTGCCTGAGCCACGGGCCGCCCATCCAACTGTTGCTCGATCTCTAGGTCATCGATGGTGTCGTGGAAGCGACGGATCTCATCCACGAGACGTTGCTTCTTAAGACTCGTCGTGACGCTATTGACCTTGCGTTCCAATTCTTTGTACCGCGCATAGCGCGGATGGTCAGCGGCGGCTTGTAGCGGATAGAAGCCGATGCTGCGAAGCTTCCGTCGATGCCGATCCCGCCGTTGCCGAAGTCGAGCGAGTGCTGGGTGATTGCGCACCTCCTGCTTCTGTTCGGCCGTCAACTCTTTAGGAGCGCGCTTATCCCACGTCAGGCCCATTCGCGCGACCGCGCGCACGAGGTCGTCTTAAGGTGGTATGCCAAAGTAGATCGAGGAAAATTCGCGCTCAATCAGGTCCGGGAGATAGAACTGTCGATAGGTGTCACCGTGATGGCTCATGACTTGGTCTGCCTCTTCGGGGATAAGCGTGCCTACGCCCAAAACCACACCGTCAGCGAAGGGTAATATTTATGCGGGGTCAACATCCTGCCCGAAACTCACTGTGGATGTTTCGCCTAGAGCCGCGGCGTAAGTCGTACAGTTCGCCTTGCTGTTCCATCCCGACTAAGCGATAGAGGTGGACGTGTTGGTTGCGGTATTTGTGGTAGGGAAAGGCCTTGTGGTTAGAGACCCGGTAGCCCATGTCGGTCCACTCAACGTCGCGGAAGAAGGGGCTGTGTCGGAGCGCCGGCCTGAACTTCAAGCGAAGCACGTCACGATTAGGCGGAACTGTAAGGTCGAAGACTTCTTGCACCGACTTGAATGGACGCCTGAATGCACCATGGGCTAGAGCTATGGCGACGAGACCGTACACGACACAGAAAGCTAATATCGGTTCCTTGTAGAAGACGAATTTCTTCCTATAGCTAGAACGCGTTAGTGAGAAGCTATACACAGACGTGGTGGGTTTACGATTGTCAAGCGACAGTCCACGGAAACGTACCGTCTTCCTCGTCCACCCGAGTCCTTGATGTGAACTAAATTCACCTTCGCCGCCAACACTGTACGACCCGGATTGTTAGGGTGCCGGACCTTTAGGATCTCGACGTGCTCGAACCACAACGCTTTGTTGCTGCCCTTAGCGCTACCGCTCTCTAACAAGGCCCCGGGGCGACTGGAAGTGGACGCACTGAGGAGGCGCAACGTCTAGACCTGCACCCGCACCAGACTCTGGAGCGGGCGAGGGTCTTCGACCTAGTGCGCGTATACCAGCACAAAGAAATCTCGCACAAACATAGCCCGCTTCTCCTTTTCCGACGTCTCCAGGTTGCACAGCGGGGTCAAGTAGGTAGGAATCCACTGCACAGCTCTCGTTAGTAGCTGCAATTCTTTCCCGACATAGGTGCAATCGCCATACGTCTCGAATGTCTAATTCAGCGCCATTGTCCATCCGGCAGCCAGTAGCATCGATGTAGCCGCAGCTTAGCCGTTTCCAGTAACTCTTCATTGTACTCTCCTTCTTCAGCCGGGAACTCTTCGCTCGCCATTCGAGGTAGGTCTTGATGATCTCGGGCTTATAATCTCGCAGATACTCGGTCGGCTCGCTGGAGATTTGCGCATAGTAGCTGTCGAAGGCAAGGTCAGTTCCGTGATTTAGACGGATTAATGTGGGAAGAGGGTGACGCACTGCCGCCAGAAATCGAGTTCCCGTTCCACGAGAGTCTAGGACCACGGCTTTCGGCGCGACCGTGCCCGCCCCTGGGATTTGTGGAAGGCAATTCTCTCTAGAAGATGTTAGGAACTTGGTGATTGCACTTTGTATATATCAATTCCCGCGTAAATCGGCTCAATCTCGGTCGCTAATCCATTGAAGCGCCTTGGCTGCCCTCTAGTGCCATGGCTCTCGTGCCAATTTTAGCAGAGATAAGGCAACCCGCAGATGTTCCAAGATCTTCCTTGCGACAAACATCAGATTAGTAACGTATCGACAGAGAAGATTCATGGTGACTGGGAGTAGTGCTGTGCATCTCTGTGATACTGTGTTAAGATGCTACGAGCCATCCTTATTGTCACGGGCATTGCCTGGGGCGCTTATTTTCTCTTTCGGTACGTGGTCAATGAGCGAAGACGTCAACGGAAAGCTCGGGAGTGGGGTTGTCAGCCGGCTCCTCGAGAACGAGGAACGTGGTACGGCGTGGCGACCCTCAAAGAATTCATTCAAGCATTGAAGGAGGAGCGCGCTACTCAATACTTGATTGAGTGGCAAGAGAGAAACCCAAAGACCTACGTGACCCGGTTTTTCGATACCGATGTTTTCCAGACTTGCGAACCAACAAACATCCAAGCCATACTAGCAACCCAGTTTGAGGACTTTGGACTGGGGCATCGTTTGCAATCTTGGTCGCCAATGTTCGGAAAGGGAATTTTCACCACCGACGGCGCAGAATGGTTTGTGCACCAGCCGATATAGTTCTGCTAGCCAACTAACCAGAACTCAGGAAGCATCAACGAGCAATCTTGCGGCCGCAGTTTACGCGAGAGGTTTTGCAGGACTTCGACACGGAGGAGAAGCATCACAGGAATCTACTGCGTCATCTCCCAATCCAGCCGGACGGATGGACAGACAGAGTCGACTTACAGCCTTTGTTCATGCGATTGACCATGGACTCGAGCACAGAACTTCTTTTCGGTCAGAGCACGGACTCTCAATTAGCAGCACTCTGCCGCGACCACAAGCCTGGGACTGCGATTGAATGGAAATCATTCAACGAAGCTTACGAAAGGGGATTGAAGACTGTCGGGATTCGGAACTTCCTCGAGGAATTGCACTGGCTCTACAACCCCAGCCATTACAAAAAGGATTTTGAGGTGGTGCATGCCTACGTGGATAATTTTGTCCAACAGGGCTTGCGCCGTGCAGATGATGTTCAGAGCAAAGATATATCGAGGAAGTATTGTTTCCTCGATGAGCTTGTCAAAGAGACTCGGGATCCTGTCGAACTTCGCAATAACCTACTGAACATTCTGGTTGCAGGACGAGATACGACCTCCAGTACTTTGGGTTGGACTTTTTACCTACTAGCTCACAACGCCAACGTCTTCCACAAATTGCGTCAAATCGTGCTCCACGACTTTGGGTCATACGAATCGCCAAAGAACCTCGACTTTGCTTCTATCAAGGGCTGCACGTATCTCCAGCATGTAATGAACGAGAGCCTGCGGCTATATCCACCTGTGCCGGCGAATGCAAGAACTGCAATCAAGGACACTTTGTTGCCGGTCGGTGGCGGCCCTGATGGAAAATCTCCCATCTATGTCCGTCAAGGAAAATCAGTCGCATATTTTGTGGGAGCTATGCATCGGCGTAAAGATCTCTGGGGAGAGGATGCCAACGAATTCCGCCCTGATCGCTGGATCGGTCGCAAGCCGAAATGGGATTATTTGCCCTTCAGTGGCGGCCCGAGAATTTGTCTCGGTCAGCAGCAAGCCTTGACTTTGGCAGGGCTCACGATAATCCGTCTCCTCCAAAAGTTTGACAATATACAGCCTGCTGATCATGGAGAGAGAACTCGACATTTCTTGACGCTCACAGACGCTCCCCGTTATTGCTGGGTCAAGCTACACGAAGCATCGCGAAGCTAGCGAGAGGCAACTATGGGGATTGTCCTACTTCCTGCGAGTTGTGGAGATGGGTCAATCAAGATCACTCTAATGAACGTCTGCTCGACGGCATTTGTGTTGCAATATTTTGGTTTCCAGCGGCGAAAAAGCAATTGGCCCTGCCGCCTTGGGCACCCCTCTAGGATCGTGAGCTGGCTCAACTTCGGCTCAGCCTACCCAGGCAGCCGCTCACACTCCGTGCCTCCCGTAATTCTTAGGTGTCTCTCTTTGAGAATGTGGAAAGTTTACGTAACTATCTGCGAGAGCATAACTGTACAGCTCAACGCAGGTTGCAGGGAAATCTACCGCCGAATCTGGAGGGAACCGCCGCCGCTTTTGGCGGCAACTTTCTCTCGATGTCAAGACATGACGCTGACCTCCAACACCCCTTCCTCAAGTGTCCTCGATTTCGAGGAATTCAGATTTTCAAGGAACCCAAAAATGGTCCTGTCAGAATCGGAAATGGTCACGCAAACTCCGAACCTTCCACGATGGCTAAGCCCTTGATTCACGACGTCCGACTAGGGCGCCCTGGTACATATACCAAGGACTCTTCCCAAGTCTTCCTCTGATCCCCCAGGACTTATGGAGTACCGTCGTGCTCCAGAAACTCTCTTTTCCTTTTAGAAGTCGAGTGGTCGTCTTCAAGCAGATTAGGCGAATGAAAGGCTGGATGTTCCTGTCTTCGCATACAGTTCCACTTGTCTGGATCGTAAGCCCCATCCTGGAGTGTAGCCAGATCGACATGTGGGTTTTCATTATGGTCTTTTACGAAGGATGTTGTAGCGACTGATCATTGTTATGCTCGTGACGGGCATTGTTCCCAGGCTGATTTGTGAAAGGGCGCAGGCTTTTGAACGCACCACTGCTGGTAAGAGTCGGGACATGACCCTCGGCCATGATTGCTCCAAATGCCCTTACAGCCACTCCGACCACGGTCGCATCCCCGACAAATCCAATCTCTCGCTTTATGCCTTTGTGGACTCCCAGACCCAGCAACTCACCACGAGAACCATCCTGCAACTCTCCAAAGAGCAAGTTAAAGTGTGATGGTAGCGCATCATTCGCATAAGCGATGCGAACAGCCTTCAACGGTGGTAGTTTGCGTTTCAAGGCTATATCCCGCGGTGAGTGGGTGAGAGTCGCCAAAGCCTGTGTTCTGTCTCCATCCGTGACATGAGATTCATGCAACCATCCCTGTAACATAAACCATACTATATCCTGTATCAGCCTGGATACCTCTCCTTTCTCGCTGTCCTCCGCTTTGCGCCCCTCATACGAGGCATAGAAGCTTGCGAGATGGTCCCATACCCGAGTTTCAATAGCAAAGCCAGAGAGGCTCGACCAGAATTGCTTCAGGTCTAAGAAGAACGGGATTACTGAGAGGGGGTCGTTGAGTATATCGAGAGAACCCAAGACATGATACGTTGGATTCAAAGACGGCGTATAAACAAGTATAGATGCATCAGAACATTTGAATGTCTCAAGGACTTCCGATGCGGGAGGGGTGTTTGGCAGTGCTAATTGACTCGGCGATCCCACTGCTTCGAGGACATCTGCCATGCGCGGCTGTGCCACAGACTCGTCCCAAATCGCCCGATAGAGCTGACCATCATCGGTCCAGATTCTGAGATCCAGTGGAACCAGTTGGTAATATTTTACCAGCCTTCGAAATTGTACACTGGCATCATGGGCGATACGCTGCAAAGTCATTGACCTCGGCAAAACAGGCGCAACATACCCAGGCAGAAGCAACATCTGCGATATGATTGCATCTCGCGCTTTTGTGGTCCTCCGTATCGAGCCATTCAGGATCATCGTCCAATTGTAGGCAAACCACTCTTCGTGTGGCCTATTCAGGTTTCCAGAGTTACGCAGATCAGACACCCTCTGCGACACCGGATTACCTCGGATAAGGCATAAGGCGATGTTCACCATTTCTGAGGATGAGTACGTTCGACGGTGTCTCTCTGCCCAGGTGATTAGACAATTCGCGAACTCATCGAGGCCCTTCTCCACATCCACAGCACCAAAGTCATATGGTGAAGTCCGCCAAAAGTCAAGAGGAAAGTCTTCATCTAGCCACTCCGCAGCAGGGCATAGAATGATGTTTGACGAGTAAAGAAGCTCCTGTCTGGTCCACACCCTAGTCAGCCAGGCGTCTGTGAGGGGAGTACAATTACATCGGCTATGATGTTCTTTCAGCCACCCCCGTAGACAGGTCCATGCAGAATCCTGGTGTGGTCCAGCAGGTGCCTCGGATGGCAGTTGTATCGTTTCGGCTTCTTCACAAGACCTCGAGGCCATCAAAGCGATACAGCCTTCAGCTTTCTCAAATACTGTCGGGATTTGCTGGAGCTGTGTTGCAAACAGGTGCTCATCTTCCCAGGATTGGTCAATACAAAACAGATCCAACCAGAACCATAGCAATTCCTCTTCATGTTCGGCCGCCCGCATTTGCAGGTAGAAGAGCCACTTGAGCAAACTCCTTTTGGAGGGTGAAATCTTCAGTTCCCATGGCGCGAGATCTTTGACGGTGAATGAGTTACCGGGTCCCGTGCGATCAGACCATGAATAAGATATCGCCATGTACTGTCGTGATGTTGATGGAGTATATTGAACCTGAAATCCCAGGCTGCTTTCGGAATTTTGAATTAGTCTGAAGACGAAATATTGTCCCTCCTTCGCCAGTCCGCGAGCCAAAGTATGCCATTCTCGCCGTTCCGACAACAACTGGTCAGAATCAGAAGCCATGTTTCCCAATCTCCTGCTTAGCTCTGATAATTCTATGAAAGAACTACGACTTATCGGAGACGTAGTTCGTCGCGGCTGAGCCCTGCAGCTTAGGCACAAGGCTTGGCGATGATAGTTCTCAGAGCCGGTTAGTCTCTGGCTCCTACGATGATTGGTGCATTAGCATCAGAACAGATGACAACTGCCAGAAGCCGAGCGTCTTTCAATTATCTAGACAGCTTATATCAAACGGATTGCGAGACTTCGATCACAGTACGGCGGCCAAATGATGGCTACGATTTCACAGGGAAGCGGAGCAACGGTCCGCACCATATCTCGATAAGGTCACCAGGCGACGTATGAGGCGCCTTGATCCAGGTTCACTGGGCCCGATTGCACGTACACGCCATCCGTCCGTCAGTGATCGTCTCAATACGTTGCTCACACTTCTGAATGCAAAGCCTTTTCTCCGAGGCTCGCTTACATCTGACTTGGGTGGCGAGTTGATTTTGAACGCCAGGGTTGGTGAATTCGAGATCATGTTCCATGTCGTGTGCTTACTCTAAGTGTTGGTGGTGGTGAACGTGGCATAAGGGAAGGCGGGGGGTTTTGTATCGCTGCAGGAGCCGGGTTACTTGCGTCCAACATGCGCTCATGCGTTATGCGAGCTTCTCTCCAAAACTGGGCATCGTCCTGCGGCGGTCGAAATCCACCAGGATAAAATGCTTGAAGTAATGAGACGCCTGTCCTCGGATACTTTTGTTCGAGTATTTTCAGCACTCGCGAGACCCGATTGCCGGTGATGATTTCGATCTCTTTTAGGTGGATGCCAAAGGCACTTGGATCTCGGTTGGTTGCAGCACACGCAGCGTTGTGCAACATGCCGATAGCAGCAACAACTAAGAGCACTGGTAGTCCATCTAACGGATGAATGGCAGGGCCATACATGGGAAGTGAAACCTACTCCAGGTGTCCTCTTTTACCCCGGCTGCCACAAGCAGAACCGTGAGCCAACCACAAAGAAGAACTACGAGGAAACATTTCGTCGTCTTCGACATGGATGCTGAATTCGAGCCAAGGGCCAGTATCTCGAAATCGATACCCTGACTCTGACCAAGAATGACCATGGCCGAGCGACTGCCATTACCTTGGAAGAGGGTAACTGCGGCGGTCTTCAGCAATAAGATACCCACCTGCTAGGATCAAGCTGCTTACATACTAGTTGCTGCGCTGGTCGCCTACTGTCAGCTGAGACATGAGGGGCCCAGAAACGCTTGGATCAGTACGAGTTGCATATAATTTCGTTATGGGCAAGTCAACATTTGTGGATGGGTGCCCATAGGTAATCTCTACACATTAAAGCGGTATTTCTGGACACTACTGACACTCGCCCTTCGCCAATATAAGCTAATGACCAAACAGAGCATGTCAATTCAACACTGGCGCTGCTCTACCAATTTTTCGATGTCGGAGGTGAGCTGGAGTCCCTTCCGTTAACTGTACGCATTCTTATTGTCAGTCAGTGCACTTATTATTGGAAGTCTGTTACCTTTCTAAGGTATCCCTTAAAGCAATGCTGGCACTAAGTCTTCTTACAATTATCGCACGAGTAGACTCCTTTTATACACGTATCGTAAACCCAATAAGAAGCCTTCACCGCTTGAAACACAACTTCATGATTCCACGAAGGATTGGTCCTTTTCCAATCGACTATTGGGCCGGTAAGAATGCTGGAACATGAACATGAAGTGGGATACTTGACGGCCCCGCAGTGGACTGCGGTTTCGTGCTTCATGAGGTGTACGGTGAAACCGTACGAGGGAACCATATGATCACGTCGAAATACGATCAGTTATTATGACAGATTGTTGAAATTGGCAACTAGTAAAAAAAGTGAATTCGATATCAGATGTGCAACTCTCCGTTCGGCACGAAGACAAAGAGTACGAAGCATAAGCCCACCCACCTAAGGGCCGGTGAATTTAACTCTATGTGTCACGAACGCCAAGACTTGCGTGCACGTGACTAGCTAGTATATCGCAAGCGAGAAGCATACGAAGCTCCTAGAGCTCTTTATGCTTCGAGTCGATGTCGATACTGCCTATATAGATAGATAGGAACCACCTCGATAACTCTTTTCGGACCGCTCCATCCTATTCATGACATATAGCTCTCTTACACTCGCGGTAAATTCGAAGATCTAGATTATATTTCTTATTTAATTTTCTCGAACTTATTTTTCTCTTTAATAGAGTTTAAGAAGATATTCGACTCTAAGAGTTTAGTACTCGACGCGTCTACTCTTCTCGTATTAGGCGCTATTAAACTATAGTATTATTACTACTCTAACTAATTTAAGGTAGATACTTTATA